>JAKSZP010004341.1:0-85898 GCA_022478985.1 Massospora cicadina | reverse complement strand
TAGTCATGGTGTAATTTTGTTCAAGGCAATTGCTGGATTTTTAGGTGGGGAAGAGGCTTGCAGGTGCTTTTTACCTTAAATCTAACAAATGGGGGATTGAAAACATTTATAGTAATAAAAGCTAATAAATAATAGTAACTAGAAAAAAGGCTTTTTTATATGTTTATATAGCTGCAGCAGGAGATAAGAAATGAACCCCCTTAATAAGTTAATAATTAGTATTTAAGATGTTGAGGCTTGAAGTCCAGATTGCATAGTAAAATCTGAATTAGGATATATTGATATTTGACCTATCAGATTGGTTAATACTCGCCTAACATTTAGGAAACAGTCAATTGTTGATAGGTAGTATTGACCTATGAGGTAATGTTTAGATGTATTTTACCCAATTATTAGATGAGAGAATTTATGCACCTGGTGAGACCCCTTCAACCCTATAAGTGGGGCCAGTCTCTACGGTGCTTTTATATAAGCTGTGCAGTATGAAGGGGAGGGACCTCAGAAGGGATTCCCAGATTTGGCCAACAATTAGGAGCAATCTGACCTCCCAAATGTGGGTTATTTGCCCGAGTGACAATAGAATTGTTACCCCAATTCATGTGTTCCATCAAACATTGGCCAGGGTTTTTTGACTAATTTCGTCCAAATTTATGAGCCAAAACACTCTAACTACAATATTGGACTTGTAATTTTCTGACAGCATTTAAGCTTCAGCTACAAAATGTAATGGGTGCTCCACAACATTATCGTCCTTCTGGGATAATACTGATCCTACAGCAGAAAATGAAGCGTCCATTTGCAAAATAAATTTATTCTCAAAATTAAAGTATTACAAAACTAGCGTTCTAGCCAACACGGTCCACTATACATCAAAAGCATTTTGACAACGTTCAGTTCAGTCAAAGGTGGCGTTTTTCTTTAATAACTCAAAGAGCGGCACCCCAATACAGCTGAAAATTGGAATAAACCGCTAGTAGTTACTGACCATCTTTAAAAACACCTGAATACCCCCTTATTGCCTGGCTGAGTCATATTACTATAGCTTCCACCTTTTCTGGTTGAGGTTTGAGCCTTTTGGATTCCATTACAAACCTAAGGTATTCCAATTGCTCCTTAAAAAGTGGCTCTTTTGAGTTTTGGTTTTTATGTTGGCTTCAGTAAGTTGGCATAACACTTTTTCCAAATGGTCAAGATGCTTCAGGAACTTCTGAAAAAACACATTGATATTGTTAAGGTAGGCTAGAGCGCAGGACAGCTTCAGGTCACCTAAGATGGTGTCCATCACCCTCTGGAACATAGACAGGGAATTGCACAACCTCTGAAGCATACGCATGGGCTGGAACAACCCCTTTGAGGTGATTATGGCGCATTTCTTCAGTTCTGACGCAGGCAACTCAATCTGCCAATATCTAGATATCAAGTCCATGGAAAAAAATAGTTAGCACCTCCTAGCCAATCTAAAGCATCATCAATCCGTGGAAGCAGATATAAATCTTTTTTTGTGATGTTGTTAATCTTTTAATAGTCAATTACTACTCAGTTGATGCCATCCTTCTTCTTTGTGATTAGCACTGACAATGCTTAGGGACTCTTTGATGGCTCTAAAATTCCCTTTTTGATCAATCTATATATCTCCTTGGATACAACTTCTTCTGAAGCTTTGGATTGGCAGATAGGCCATGACCAAATGGGAGGGTGATCTCCCATATCCACCCAACGCACTACTCCACGTGCGCATCCCAAATTGTGGTCATAAAAAGCAAAAAGCCTTGTTATTTTTCAAACAGGGCCATCGACCTATCTTTCTGTTCCTCTGAAATCCAAGTTAAAGCCTCCCACAAAACCACGGTCAATATGATAGATGAGGTTTTTACCAGTAGTCCAAGGTACTCCCAAGAATCAAAGTTGTGAATACAGTGAACCTCATTAATAGGAGTCAGGTGCAGATAAGCCACCAATTGGTGCCTTTGAACCATCATCATTTCCTTCTGTAGGTTTGCTATCAAAACTTTACTTCTCTCTTCCTTGGAAACAGGATTTCAGGAGCCACATGGCATTTAAACTGCAATTGCTGGTAGGGTACCATAATTTCACCATACAACCCTTTCAGGAATTTCTATTTCAAGATCCGTTCCTACTATGCATGGTGCCCAGAAGGTATGCTTAAAGCGTTTGCAACCCATAGCTGAATTTTAACATACTCATAAATCTGGTTAAACAGATCTCTGGTACTTCGCTTCATCTGTAAATATTAAACAGGAATCACGCCATCACTATATGTGAGACTAATTTGAGTGGAGAAGTGGGGTCATTTGGGACTCAGTTGGAGGTGAAATAGATGGATATTCGTTGCACCCAAATACTAAATGTTTCTTCTGCCATATTAATCACTTCCCCAAATCACCACATGAATGTAGCCCAATAAACATGTCGAAATTATAATTAGGAAGAACCACAACTGGAGTGGATGCACCAAATGAACCAAACCTCAGAGGAAACGCGCTGTAAGCACCCTGACACAGTGCTCTGCCCCCCAAAGTCCCATACACTACTTGATGCTCCTCATCAGGCTTCAGAGGAAGCTTAGACACAAGCTTGGTGGAAGTTATATTAAATGGAGCGCCAGTATCTATAATTGCTCGATTTTTGTATTTTCTGCAAAAAATATCACAGTATGTATATTATGAATAAGAAAAACCGTTGTTGTTTATCACATGCACATCCAAGAACTTTTTGTTATCAAGAAAAGTGATAATACCAGCGCTGACATGAGGATACTCCTGAACAATTTTAACTAACAAAGTAACGTTTAAACCCTTTAGTGCAGCAACACCTGTTGAGGTTCTGACTTTACCCATGACATTGCACTCAAGAATCTGACAGGTGTACGGTTTTTGTACATCTCATTTCCAAGTCTGTATTCATCCTGTCTCCCTGTTGAAAATTCTTCATTCTCAATAATAAATGACTCCATCAATGTTCCAGGCCAAAAAGTATGAAGACTGCTGGCCCTTGCTTTTTCACAATCATTGGAGACCTTTCACTAAAAATTTTCAGGGATACCCACAACCCATTAGACCAACAACTTCTCCTTCTGAGGTTTGACCACTCTATGGCTCAGAGGTCCTCTTTAAGAATTGTACAACGATTGTGGTTCAGCGGCCTCTATTGACTCCCTCAGGGGTTTTCCCCTTCAATCATTCAAGTTCATCATTGTTTCTGTTAGTTGCTTAAGTTCCCTCTGGGTTTCTATATAGTTCAAGGTTGAGAGTAGGTTGCGCTGACCACTCCAGGTGTTTTAACCCAGCACCTAACCTATGGGGATTTTGAGTCCCACCTCTACAAGCTAAACTAACCACTGTTAACTAAAAACTTAATAAAGGTATGTAAAGGAAGGTATTTTATTAGAATAAAAATCCAGCCCTTAAATAGGGTGTCTACAGTATGAATATTGTGATCATACTGGTATATAATTATCACGAGGAATATAATGGGGAATAGGGGTGGAGGTTATGAACTACTTGGGGCTGAATCAGTGGCGGTTAGTTTACAAAAGGCTATATCATATGAAACTTGTCAGCTTATGAGTAATTGATTACATTCATTAGATATAGTTTATATATTACATGTGAGGCAGCCTCTTGATGTGGATCAATTTGACCTTAAATGGATTTGCTTCACTCCTGTTCACCTCCTATTGTGGTCTCAGATTGACAATCAATCAACTTGTCAATTTAAAGCTTTTCTAGTTTCATCAATTTATCAATGATTCAATTCTTAAAAAGGTAATCCAATTGGTAAATTCATCACATAATAAGTTTGTATCAATAATTAAATCCACTCGCCATTAGATTGACATATCAACTAGTAAAATATAAAATAAACATTAAACTGATTAGAATTGATCTTGTTGTTTAGAGAACCTCTTAACCTTATAAGCATAAATACTAGGTAAGCAAGATCTAATCATTGATTCAACCCTGAGCTAATGCTGAGCTTAATCCTTAGCTAAGGCTAACATCAATTAGGAATGAAATTCCAACACTCCCTCCAGGGGGAAGTCTTGAGCATCACTAATAGTTTGTTGGTATAATAAATCTTTGGGGTGAGTACCAAGGCCAATACAAAGGGACTTGCTAGAATTATCAGGGACAAATAAATTTTTGATCAGCGGAGGTAGAGCTTCCCATCTCTTTTCCGTTTGAGCTTTTCCCTGTTAAGTCAGGGATGGTGGTAATGCATAGGCATGCAGTTTTCTGAGGCAGTTAGCTGCATGATGACCTCTTATCCACAAGAGAAGCAAACGTTTGTATATTGCTCACGTCTCTGAGTCACCCCCAAAAACCATGTCAAAATTAGCCAAGAGATTATAATTGGATGAGGATGAGATGGGTAACCATAGGGATGATGTAAAGGACCCGCTAAAGTGTTGAGTGATTGAGTATTATCAAAAGGATTATAGCTTCATTGTTATTGTCCATTTTCCCAAAGAGGATTTGGTAATGGTTGCAGAGGCTTTTTGCTCCACAATTCGAGCAATAAAAGTGATGGATAAATGACATAAATAGGTGACAATTTGCAATATTGCTGCATCTTCTTGTAGAAAGGGAACAAAAGAATTGTACAGCTCCCAATATGGCTTAACAGCTGCCATCACTGCGATTCATAAATCATCCTTGGTCAAAATATCCTTTCTTACTAACATGTGGGCCTCAGTCATGAATCTCTCCATGAAATTCACCAAATACTTGTTTCATTGAAATTGTATTGTTAAAAAGTCAGCCTTGCTTTGTGCCATCTTTGCCACATTCCCAAAAAGATAGGCATAATGTCCTTCACCTCCTGATATGTTTCAATGCTATTCTTAAGATGAAATATAACTTGGTCCGCACTCTCTACATCCATAGTGGACAACAACAGTTTAGACCTATGATGATCCAAAGCCCCCTCTACAGCAAATCTGAACCGCTTACAAAACCCATGTATATTTCTGTTGCAGTTAAAAGAGGGCAGATTGCTAATTCAAACCTCTCCCTCTCTAGCAACACTATTCAGTTTACTCTCTGCACAATGGAGCCGTCCTGTAGTGCTATCCAAGCGCTTGGCAAGTTGGCTGGCTTGACAACCAACCAGATGCAGTTGGTGGAAGGCCTTGTCAAGCTGATCCATTATACCCTTATTTTCCTGGTGTCAGAATTTTAATCAGATGAGATCCTTCAATGATTAAACATACTTTAAATGGAATAGGTCAATACTGGAATAATGGCTTATCAAATAATTTTTTGGTGTTTTATGAGATTGCTGGTTAGTTGCTCTCAATTGGGTTGAGCTGAATTGGTATTCTGCCAAGATGGAAAGTTAGGTTTGGATGAAACCAATTGATGGCCCAATTTGGTTTTTTGATCACCTGCAACTAGTATCCAAGGAGGGTCCATTTATATTATTTTAGTAAAGTCAGCAGAAACTGAAGATTTTAAGTTTGAGGCAGCCAAGGATGTTTCCAGCACCTCATATACTAAATATCTGATTGTTGCCTAAAAAAGGCGATTTCCCAAACAATTGACTATAATGAGTCAAAGCATGTGTTAGTGTGAAGCTGAGATGTCCCAAGTTACCCAAGTGACTGAGGATGTTTCCAGTGCCTCTTAATTAGAAAAAAGATCAAATCTAAATTTGATGTTTATTTGAATTAAATATTTATATAGCTCATTGGCAACTCATGGCCAAGGATGAGCCAAAACTAATAATTCGTCATTGGGAAGGATGGGGCGATATAGTCGATGACAGGGAAGAGAGTAGCGCAGCAGAAGTCTGAGAGAGTGGTTGTCTAGAAGAACTAGCGATGAGATGATAGGTGGCAGTGATAACAGTAGCCCTTTTGTAAATAGGATAAATACATGCCACTTTCTTACAATAAATATCTCCCTTTGCCCAAGCTACCTTTTGATTTAAATATATATATTTCGTTGGTTGGAGATTAGGCTAGGGGATCCCCAAATGGCGCAGGTGAGACGCCAAGGGGTCAGCTGGCGCTGCTGGCCCTGAGCTGAAGGCAAAATGGCAAGGGATGACCATTCTTCATACTGGTTGGCCTGCCAATCAGTGGAGCACATATCATCATAAAAGTGATTTTCAGACATTGGTGTTCACTATAGGGGTTTCTTCTGGTTGGTGCTTGTTTTACTGATAGGTTGGTGAAGATTCCAGTGGTGTTGGTGGTGGGGAGGTTCAAGCCCTGAGCACCCACCCCACATGCTGAGGCAGAATGTAGGAGGATTACAATATTGTTTAGTGGGAAGATATTTTCATAATTTTAAATAGATGGAATCTTCAAATGATTAAACGAGATTTGGGATGAACTAGGCCAATCCTGGCAGAATGGCTTGTTAAATGAGTTTTGTGGTGTTTTATTGAGATTGCTGGCTAGTTGCTCCATGATTGGATTGAGCTGAATTATTATTCCGCCGAGTTAAAACTTAGGTTTAGATGAGGCCAATTGATGGACCAATTTGGTATTCATTCACTGGTGACTAGTAGCCAAAGATGATCCATTTATATTATTTTAGTAATGTCAGTGGAAACCAAAGATCCTGAGTTTAAGGCGGCCAAGGATGCTTCTGGCGCCACATATATTAAATATTTGATTGTTTCCTAAAAAAGGCGATTCCCCAAACAATTGACTATGATGAACTAAAGCCTGTGTCAGTGTGAAGCTGAGATATCCCAAGTTACCCAAGTGACTGAGGATGTTTCCAGTGCCTCTTAGTCAATTCAAAGATTGAATCTAAATTTGATGTTTATTTAAATTAAATATTTATATATAGATCATTGGCAACTCAAGGCCAAGGATGAGCCAAAACTAATAATTCGTCATTGAGAAGGATGGGGCGAGATGGTCAATGACAGGGAAGAGAGTAGCGCAGCAGAAGGCTGAGAGAGTGGTTGTCTAGAAGAACTAGCGATGAGCTGATAGGTGACAGTGGGCACAGTAGCCCTTTTGTAAATAGTATAAATACCTGGCGCTTCCCTTTCAATAAATATCTCCCTTTGTCTAATCTACCTTTTGATTTAAGTTTATATTTATTTTGTTGGTTGAGGGTTAGGCTAGGGGATCCCTCAAATGGCACGGGTGAGATGCCAAGGGGTCAGCCGGTGCTGCTGGCCCTGAGCCTAAGGCGAAATGACAAGGGCCAACCAGTCTTCATACTGGTTGGCCTGCCAACTAGTGGAGTCCCTATTGTCAGAAAAGCGATTTTCAGATACCTGGAAAAACATTTTTTGCACCTAAATTAGTGTATCTAGGATAATTTTTAGTTCCTTATATTGGTATAACTCAATAAACTGCGGTAGTATCCCATCAAGTTAAGTCTGTTGTGCCATTGCTTGGCGAATATAGGGCTTTTTAGCGCGCTGATCAGTGGCCCCCTTTAGTGAGAACCACTGTTATAAAATTGGCGATATGGTTAATATTCACTGGAGGATTGCACAGGGTTGAGCCACTGGGCAACGGACAAATGATATGGATATTGTTGGTCTGCAAAATGATTTTATAAACTTATATAATATGAAGCAATCACCTCAACCACACTGCTTTATTTAAATTAATACAACTAGCGGATACTTTCTACTTGCAATGCCCTCTTCCTACTATATACTCTCTTACTCTTTCTTCCAAAAGACCCCCTTACTTTTCTTTGCTTCCCACTAATATTTTTGTTGCTTTAATCAGATTTAGCCCTTCAGCCTGGCTATTAACTTGTTTGTCAGAACTTTTCTGTTTCTGCCTCATAATTGAGGCTACAGCAGAATTCACTCTATCATCCTAATTAATATTACCTCTATTGAATCACTTTGAAGTGGCATAATTGACTACCCAAATTTGAAGCTCCTTTCAGCAATTAAAATAAAATCCGCTGAAGTAATTAAGGCTTATCAGCCAATCATACAAATTCTTGACAAAGGTAATGAGTAAAGGGTGCAACCTTGAGGAATTAAGTCATCACCTACCTCTCATTCACCACATGGTCTATATCACCCAGGGCTACAAGAGGGACAGCCGCTTTCTTTGCTCCTTTTTTGTGTGGGATGGAAATTCCTCATGGTTAAGGTGCAGGAGGTTCTCCTTAGGACTTGCATTGTTCTTCCTTCTGAACAGGGGAGCACCGCCACTGGGAACTTAGGCAGGGGCGATGTTCTTATGGGCCTTTGGCAACCTTATAGCCATGAGCGTGGTGATCTATTAGAGGGGACAGGGATTGTCAGATGCAGGGCATGAAAGGCCTCCATTAGCTTACCACAATGGGCACAGTCACGGGCGCTGATCCAACTATTTTCCATACAAAAAACCCTTCTAGACCACAAGATATTAGACCAAATAGCAGGATTTCTGTGAGGCCAAGGTTGCCTTGACCTAAGCGTCCTCCAATCCCTTGATCAAGATTGCTCCAGAACCTCTGGGTTCTTCTTCTTGAATGGGGACAACTGAGAAACATGGAAAATAGAGTGCTGTCTCCAGTGGGCTGGAAGAATCAACCTAAACGCTCCATTTCCCAAATCCGCCTCCACCACATGGGGCCTGATGAACTTGCTTACAAACTTCTATGATTGATCCTTTATACACAGGTGTCACATATTTAACATGATGGAAGACCCCACCATGATTTTATAGGCTGGGAGACGTTTCTGGTCTGTAAAGCATTTGTAGACGCTGATGGCCTTGGTCAGCTGCTCCTGAACCAGGGATTGTGTACTCCAAATGTTCTGCACATGTTCCACCGCAGCAGTAACTTCTGGGAAAAGGCATGTATAATAAAAAAATTAAGATTTATACCCCAGAGTGGCCTTGTAATGCAAGAAACCAGTAGATACTTGAGTGCCAATATTATATGCAAATTGGGCCAACGGAAGATCATCTGCCAAGGTGTCCTACATGGTAGAGGCATAACAGCAAAGATACTGTTTGATTATTTGGATAACCTTCTCCATTTAACTGTTGGGCTGTGGGATGGTATACAGTTGAGAAGCATACCATAAGCGTTTAGATATTAACAGTTCAGTACAAAAAAGCGCTTTAATTTGTGGCCCTCAGTCACTCATGTTCTCCTGAGGCAAGCTTAAAATGAAGAACACATGCCGCATAAAGAGCTGGGCCATCTCCTCAGAGGTGATGGATGACAAACAAGGGATAAAGAAGGAAACTTTGTAAAGCGGTCCACGGCCACCATAAACATGGTAAATTCATTGGATCTGGGAAGCTCAACAATTGAATTATTTAAAGCTAAGGTCCACGGACCCTCCACCTGCTTCAGGGATGAAGAAGAGCATTATTACCAGGTTTATCCAATTTCTCCTGTGCGCACATCATGCAAATAGTGATCCAAGCAAGGATATCCTTAGAGTTTCCTGGCCAGTTATACGTTTATTTTACCAGTTCAAAGCATTTTTCCAGGTAGCCAACTGCCATGGGGTCATAGTGAGCACAAAAGACTTTGTCATATAGTTGGGGTGGAACCCACAGCCTTCACCTAAACCAAATTGTCCCCTCTGCCAATAAATAATAGGCCCACTTATGCATCAGAAGTATCAGCTGGTCCAACAGCTCCAGCCCCTTTTAACATGCCATCTGACCCACTGATACCCATGAGATAAGAGGCAATCTGGTGCTCAATCTGCCACCAAAATTTTGGGATAAGAAATATCTAATTTTTGGGCTGGTGGAATTACTATGGTTAGCTCCTGTTCATTCATCTTTGCTTAACTCAATGCAGGGTGCTGACTTGAAAAAATGAGAAGTACAATCAAATTCCCTTTCATAAATTCATATTTAAGCTAAAACTGCAGAGGTTGTGATAAGTCTGAGCCTGGAAATGCGCCAGCTTCTGCGGTTTCAAGAAGTACATAAGGGCCTGATAATCTATCTGCATGGTCACCTCATGTTGCGCGCCCTGAGGAAGGTACCACCAGTGAGTAAGGGACAGCGCCACAGCGGCCAACTCCTTATTATAAATAGCCCATGGTTTTTTGGATGAAGCAAACTTGCACAAAAAGTAAGTGATCAGATGTTCCAAACTGTCATGCACTTACAACAGTACCGCCCCCACAGTGGCTGATGAGTCATTGCACGCTATTACAAAAGGGTTTATGGGGTCAACGTTTTTAAGAATTGGAGGCGCCAAAAAAACCTCTTTGATGGCGTCAAACGCCACTTAGCAATCCTCCATCAATCATAATAAAAAATTATTTCCTGTCAAGGGATGCAGCGGCGTGGATGACTGAGTTAGGGTGGGGGAAAACTTCTTCATAAAATATTATTGAGCCCAAGAAGCTCCACAACTATTTCTATGTGTAAGGTTAAACCACCTAAGAATTGTCTCAAGTCTGCAGTGGGAATGTCATAACCATCCTTCAGGACCAGGTTACCCAGGAAGGTAACCTCTTCACTGGAAAACTCACACTTGGAGGTTTTAAGTAACGTTCTACCTTGTGCAACGCAGCCAGAACCGCCTCCAGATCCTTCTCATGCTTCTTAGGGGTGGGGGAATGCACAAGAATATCATCAATATATGCCACCGCTTAGGAGAACTTAAAGTCGCTGAGAACATTATCAATCATATACTGAGATGTAGGTAGAGCGTCCTTCAAGATGAAGGACATCATGAGGAACTAAAAGATGCCCCTTCTTGTATGAACCTCCATAAGCCACTCTTGGCCCTCTGCCACCTGGATTTGATTGAACGCATTTACAAGGTTAAGCCTCAAAAACACCTGGGATTTTTTAACTTCCTGGCTAATTTGCTTAAGGGGGAGGGGATAGGGGTCGTGAATGGTGACATTATTTAGATGTTCATAGTTGATGCATGGAAACAATGTACCATCATCCTTCTGGAAAAAACTATGAGAGATGCTATAGGATAAGTTTGCTTGAATAACCACCCCTTTTTAAGAATATCATCTAACCATTTTTCAACGCTTTGTCTTTCTATGCCTTATAGGGATACAATGGGTAGTTGATGTTGATCACGGCCACCATTATACAGAAAGTCAGGTCATACTCATTAAGCGGCAACAGATGGCTAGCTTTTTCATATCAAATATAACCTTAAATGCTAACAACGGTGGGGAAAATCTTGTGGAAGGCCATAGGAGAAGATATTGACACAATGGAATCCACCCCTTCATTCTGTCATGAGAGTATTGATTAAGGGAAACTACACCCTACAACTGAGTATTCATATAGGAGAGTGCATTCAAGTCCAGGTTGATTTTAACCTTCTGTCAACACCACTAGACTACCCCCAGAATGACTGGAAAAATAGATATGGTACTACATCGAACTGCTCACAAAAACAAAACTGATGTACCAAAATAGAGATTAGCGCCATACCTTATATGCCGCCATGGGTCTGGAGGACGCGCCCTACACTGAAGAACCCACTTCCAGGTCCAAGTCTAGATCCTGCGCTAGTTTCAGACTAATAAAGTTTCCCGCCGCTCCTATATACAATTGCTTCAATAGATACTCAGTGTGTACTAGACAAATTACAAAGGCAACAAAATGTATGTAAAATCCTGTTTATTGGACACAGCATAGGACATCTTCATCTGAGTAGTAGTAATTACTGGGTTGTCTGGTAAACCAGACTCAAAAGGGGATTTAATCATATAGTGGAAAGATCCTTCTCCAATTCCTCAGGTTGGTACGCTGACAACTTGGCCCCAAAGGGATTGAAAGGTACCCATATATAATCATAGAAACTGCCTCACCAACTGGCACCAAAGCAGGTAGGAGGAAGCGACTGGGTTGGGATAGACTGGAGCTCCTATGGAACTAAGACACACACCCTGGGAACCTGGCAAAAATAGCTATGCTGGATGAGAGACAAAGGACATGCTGCAGTGTCATTCACAATACCACTCAAAGCTGCTTCAATGAAGAATCTTTTTGATGCACCTTATACGCTACCTGACTGTAAGTCCCATGGAACATCCTCTGGGTGTCAATCGGGCCATTTTCCCATTTCCAAGCAAGAAAGCACCAAAGAGGATGGCTGTACCCCTCGTTACTCAGGGCGATCTTACTCACATGGTAGATGAGCGCTGGGTAACAGCTCTCCCACTTTGGATACTGCTCCCAGTACCCACACTCTCCTTGGTAGAACTGCTATGGGGAATCAGAGAAATCTGCACCAAGATCATTGAAATGAAATTGATCATAACTAATTTGAGAGGCAATCAGCCCAATGATTGGATTTTAAATAATCAAAAAGGTATGAAGACTAATTTATTGGTTGGAATGGCTGATGGGTGCAATTCAGTTAACATGACAATTGGAAAAAATCTCCCCCCTCCAAAATCCATTAGGCATCACCCCCAATGGGTAGGTAATAGCATCAGACACCATCAACGAGGTTCTGAAGCTTCCTGCTGACAAATTGAGCGTTGTGCCTGATGCCATGCCATGGACTGAACGAACGGTTCAGCAACTGAGTGTGGATGGGTTGGGTGTCCTGAACCTGTTCCCAACCAAATGGGCCCACCCCTATGTGGGGTGTCCTTGGGGGATTCCCGCTGCTTGTTGGGCTAAACGCCGTCATGCCAACCATCAGAAATGTAGCTGAGCCTTGGTTCAGACATTTGAGGTTGAATCAACAGCAACTTGGACTGCCACCAAATTTTGTGATGTTGGTTCTCAAGGAACTAACCCGCCCATTCCCAAATAATTTGCCAGTTAGGTTGAATTTGTGGGACCCAATCCCAGCTTGTGTTTCCCCCAAATTGACTACTATTTAATCAGTCACATCGCACTGAGAAAATTGTTGGTCAATTTTTCTCTTAAATTTTCCATAAAAAAACCTCCCCAAAAATTTAGTTTTTATATGTTAAAAATTAAGCTGCCTTATCCGCCAATGTTCTCATACCCCTCAGGGTTAATGGCCGTGTGCTTCTGGTACTTTATTTTGTGCCTATATGAAATTCTTGCTCACCGGCAGATATTGGTGGAACTCCTTTTGGTTCCATATTGGTCATATCAGCAGCATTGCCTTGGGCATTCTGGTTTGTTGTCTGGGTGCTTTGGCATCTTGGCTGGCAGGCCAGTCTAATTCTTACTTGCTGTTCACCTGACACTGACGCCTGCCAAAGTGCGGCGCTAATGGAGATACAACTACACCCATATGCTCCAATGAATCCAATGGAGTGTCTCAAGAGGAATGGTTGGCAGAAACTGGATCTAAGGCAGCACATAACACCGCAATCAAAATTTCCGATGTAAGTCCAATCTCAGGATCCAGACCCAGAATGCTTACTGAACTAGGGAAGATTGGACGCCTTCACATCCAATGCTAAGAATTGTAGCAGGTGAGCCAATCATGACACCAGCGCCTGCACCACAGAAGACACCAATTAATCAATGGAGTAGAAACTCCTGCCTGGTTGGATGAGCGCAAAATCCTGTACACCTAATTATGGACATTCCCCATATTACATCCAAAAGTGCTACAATCTGCTGGGCATCCATCAGTGAGGATGACGCCGCTATATTGGCCAAAATCCTCACCTGCAACTCAGCCAGGGCGTCCAAAACATGGTTTGCGATTTCCATGGAAGGGTTGGATAAACCCACCCCCTGGGGCAGGATGCATCTGGGACTGAATTCTGAAGAAGAAAATATTGGATTGGGGACTTCACCACCACTGTATTAAAAACACCTGAAGAACGCACCAAATGACCATACAAAAAGAGACAAACAAAGTACTGACATCAGGTTCATGTGGTTTAAGCATACCTTAATGTCACCTACTCCTAGCAGAAGGGCGTGGATGGCAGAAACCAGCGATTGGTCAATTATGTAATAGAGCTGGCTAATAAAGTTGAGACTAGCCTATCTGTCAGGGTGATTAAACAACCAGAACGCAACCAGAATGTCAGAGGCATAGTCATCCATATCACATGATATCTTATAAGGAGAGAAACACTTAAGGGATGGTGACTAACAATCACTGTTACTATCATACTTGCTAACAATCATGCCAAAGCTACAGTGGTGGTTGCATATTTCGGTGTATTTGTTTCTTTTGGGCCCACATGGAGCCCTGATCTGCTCTGGCAACATGAGTTGCTGACTGCATGGAAAGGTTGCAAAACTTTGCCCACCAGAGTGAAAGAATCTCTAAAAGCAAGGTCACATCCTGATGCCAACTGGCTTCCAAAAGGGGGGCTAAGCCCCAGGAGACCACTATAATGGTACTCTATGTGAGGAGAGTGGGCAGCACCATTGTGATTATGGCCACTATGGCCCAGTCATTGTATAGATAGGGGAACATGGCACCTATGGGGCAGCAGCTAGCAGATAGAGAATTTAATTTAATTTGGAAAAAACTATTGCAAAGATTGTTTATTTAAACAAACAATAAAAAATGATTGACAACCATACCTGTGGGTGATGGTTGTCTTAAGAGCTGGGGCTTGAAAAAGAAAATAAATTTTGATTTAACAAAGGATAACACGATTTTATTTGATTCTGAAAGATCAAAGTTTTATAGTTTTCATGATGCCAGATTGATCTCATCCTGGCCAGCTGATTTTCACTAAAATTTTGCCACCAAATTTTCCCTCTTGGTGAAATTCCGCTTAGCAGATTGGCGATGCTTCATCAGCTGGGCACCTGGATGCACCCATGGCCAGGGTAAATATAAGAGTCACATTGGGTACTAAAAGAATTTAAAACGCCTGTATTTGCTGGGGTTGGGCTCACCTTTTCTGGCAAAAGGAGAACATATTGGCAGGGTTTTAAACCCAAGCGTACTTCAGATGACTTAAATATACTGAATCTTAATTTATTAATATCAACAGCCCCTTCATTAGTACCTGATATCGGTGTGGGAAAGTGATGACTATCACTTTCCCACTGGTATTGGCTTCTTACTGCCTCCACCTAAAAATAAACACCCTAATCTGCTGCACCAACTCTTAGATGGTAAGTGTCAGGATTCTCCCTTAATTGGGGGAAGCCTCAACTAGGGGTTGCAACCCACCTTTGGGCAGATGCCAGATCGGGTTCCCCATTAACTTGGGGTAAGCCCAATCCAAAATTATTGGGGATTGGCCCCAATAATTTATTAAAATTTAATAGTAAATTTGGCACCAGCAACTAATGCCAAGGATGCTGAACAAACCAATTGGGCCATGGGGAATTACCGTCAGATGTGGAAACCCAATCAATTAACCCTTTCAGGCATACTGGCAACTTATTCCAAGGAACGCCCAATCCCCATGTATTAATTGTTTCCCTCATCTTTGGCAATCAATGCTGAATCCACCCGTTCCTGATCCATCATGGTTCTATAAATACCTCAAGGATCCTTTTAATAAATTCACCGTTTCTCACCTATTTTCTTTCCATTTTAGCTTTACTTTGGGCCTTAATGGCCTCTTAACTCGCTGGGGGGCTTTGGGGCCCTGTCAATAACAGGTTGGGTTGAAATTCCTCCCCCAAAGTCCTGACAGTAAGGTAAGGAGGAAAGAGGGCAACCTTAAGAGGGTATGCCATCACCCACCTCTCATTTACCACATGGGCTAAATCAGCCAGGGACACAAGTGGGTCAGCGGCCTTCTTTGCCCCCTTTTTTGTGTGGAACAGAAATTCCTCAAAGTTGAGGCGCAGAGGGTGCACCTCAGAACTTACAGTTTTATCTTTTAAAGTTTATCTACTACCCTTTATCATTGAAGCTAGCTCCTTTAGTTCCCTACTATATATATGCACTCATAAAGAGTCACTTGTTCTAATAGTAGATTGCTTATGCCATTTCTTATTGATAATGTAGTTATGAAAATTTATATAAGCTTTATTAGTGTGGTAATGTTTTCTCCTTTGTGTGTCTTTTGTACCATAGGTTACTGATATCATCTGCTTGTGTCACATTGACTGATACTAGAAATTTGTCAAAAAGTATAGTTTGTAGTGGGTTAGCGGTTGCTAAGATAAATGCAAATTATAGGTATACAATAATGATGAAGATAACCCTATCTGGGTGGGTTGACCTTTGTAAAAATATATCTACCCAATTTTTCTAGCCAGTACTGGTTTCAAACACTATAAGATGTAATCTGAACCATAGTAGTAGCACAAATCATCCTGCTAGGCTATATTCCATATGGATGCAAATAGCACAAGTAAAAAGGTCACTAATATTAGCCCTAGTGACTGCATAACTGGTAATTATAATGGATAAGTGTAACCTAAAGCTTTAGTGTAATATAATTTCTGTAGCCTTTTGTTTTCTATATTGTGTGCTATGGCAACATCCAATTGTAATTTAAATTATAATCATGCTCTTTAGTGAATAAATCAAACTTTTTATAGGTTTAAATTTATAAAAATATATTAGATTATCTTTGCACTGATACCTGATGCATGAATCTAAGATAGTTTTTGTACACCTCTCTTTCCACTTGGCGTAACTTTCTGAGCAAATTATATGGATAAAAAAGTAATCTTAATCGCTTTCCATAGTATCACTCTGATGTCCTCAGATTTTCTGCCAGCTGCCCCGGTATGGGGCAGCGGCAAAACTCCCCCTGCCATTTTCCATCCAACAGAAAAAATGCACTCAAACTGGCTTGCCCAGTCATACCAAACCCCTGGAATGATTTTTTCCTCCCAAGGATCTCGATGCCCATCTCACTCAAACACAAGTGGCACCCCACTGTCTCCTGGTGCTCCCCTGGAGCAACATGCGTTTTGGCCTTAGGGTCAAATATGGGAAACTTTTCCCCTACCATGACCAATCCATTATCAAAATGGCTCAGGTGGTGATGCATCCTGCCAGTTTCATTGACTTCTGCCCCTATAAGGGGTATTTTGATCTCAGCTTCACATGTGAAGCTGATGCTGCCACTTTGGCAACTGTGCCTCTGGTTTTACAGAGTACCCCTCTCCCACAATTTAGACCCAGCTCCCAGTGGATATCACTTTGGTGGTTCAGTTTACTGGTTTGCCCACCCACCTTCCCCCTGAAGTGCTCCACCAGGAGCTGATGGAAGGTTTGAAAGCCTATGGCTCCAACACAATCTTGCAATTTGTGGTCCCAAATGGGGCCACACGCCTTGCTGGGCCTTGGGCATATGCCACAATCAGCCCTGACTCAAATAAAATTGCCATGTCAATTCTCTTTTTCGCTGTTATTCTCTCTACCCCTAACCATCCATTCTGGGACCACATCAAGGGCGGACAGATGATCTGTCCATCATGTTTCAAGTTGGACCACTCAAAATGCAAGTGCCCATCCCTAGCTGCTTCTGACAGCACTGATTTTTCATCTGCCAGCTTCCAATCTGCCACCCACCCTGCGCTAGTTTCAGTATGGGATACAAATCTACCTCCCCTTCCCCCAAAGCCTGTTGCTGCAGCTGTGCCAACAGCCACCAATCAACCTCCTCCTTACCCCAATGCCACAAAAGCTTCATCCAATCAAGAACAAGATTGGACCCCAGTTCAATCCCATGCATCCTCCAATGAACCAACCAGACCACAGGAATATGCTGACTCCCCAATTCAAGTCAACCAAAATCTTTGGGATCTATTGGCTGAAATTGATGAGTCCAGGAATATAATTGAGAACTGCAATATACAAATCGAGCAGTTTGTGTATATAAACCAAGATGAGGATCTACCCCTCACTTATACACTCCCAGCAAAATGCTGAAATTTTCTGTGGTGACCACCAGCTGGCTATTGAAGCAATGACTAAGCCAGATTGTCACCCTCTCTGAAAAGCTGCCGCCAAATCAGTGGCAATTCTTGCAGGAGGAATCCCTCCACCCAATATTCCCTCCAAATCCAATAAGGTACAAAAAATATGTTAAAGCCCACAAAGAAGCCAATGACGCCATCCAGCATGTGGCAGAGGTAGCGCAAAATCCCAAATTAAAGATTACCCACACAATATTGCCACATTCAAAAAACTACCTGATGCACACATGAAAGCTAAACTAATTTGGCAAATTATGTTGGAACTCTTATATATAGTAGATGTATCACTACCACCCCAATCATTGAAAAATATCTCCACATCCCGCAGATGCCCCAACGCCCCTGCTCTCCACTGTAGCCCATGACCTGCTTTGGGATGAAGATGCTGATGAGGATGAGCCCCCTGACCCCCCCTCCCTTTCTGCCATGATGGGATAAGCAGTTCCCGCTGTCCCACCTGGTTGGTTGAGTTTGTGTTATGTGTATTGTCCACTCATATTGGGAGGTTTGTTCATTTTTATTCGTGAGGATTTATTTTTAGGTTTTAAGTTTTGGTAATGTCCGTCCCCTGGTCAGCTTACCTCAGTTAAATAAAAAGATAGTTTTTGTTTTCTATATAAGTCATTATTATTAATAAACCTCCTATATAGTATGAGTATGGCTGATTTTTGTAGCTGTAAAGTTGTTCTGATCATAAAGTAACAGTAAAGGGTTATTGTATAAACTATTGAAAACTAGAGCATTAATTTATTACATGGATATAGTCTCTTTATTAAATCTAAACTATAGGCTGCAAATCTCAAAATCTCCATTATGTATAGAGATTTTTGGCTAAATTTTAGGCCATATTATAGATACCTACTGAACTTATTGCAACTAGCACATGTGTATAACTTTAGCTATGCAGATTGATGGAAGCTTATTAGTAGCTCTTGTAAAGAATCTTATAGATTATGAAGCTAATAAGATCTGCCTCATTGTTAGATACCTTGATATTATATATAAAATTTCACATCTGTATCTTTACCTTTTTTACTATCACCGTTTGAAGTTAGGGACATTAACTGATAGTTACAGGGTGGTGTAGCTATATACCATGATGTTTGACTTTAGTAGGTTGGTGTTTGTATGTGACTATAGAGTATAGGAATATAAGCCCTAAGAGCTTTGATGTATGCCTTGAGTTGATATTGAGAGGTTGCAAAGGGGTATCTTACTAAAAATATCATTTTTATGTGAAGTCAATCGCATGGGAGGATTTTCTTCTGGGAATGCCTTGGTTTTTACTTTTTATACTTTTAGCTTTTTTTAGTTTGCTAACTGAATTAAATACAGTAATTTATTTTGTAACATCAGTAAAGCTACTAAGGCATCATATTTATTTTAACTATAATTTGTATCGCTCAGGAGTTTGTTTTGCAGTTCTTTTAAGGACAACAAGCCTCCTCAAGTTTATAAAATTAATACCTCCATATTATATTATATTATACTATACCACCTTCCTCTCAATTTCATCTTTTTAAATTTCAAACTAATCTTTTTAAATTTCAAATTCATCTGTATACATATCAAATTCATCTTTTTAAATTTCAATTTGATTTGGAAAAATACGAATTTAATATATATAAAGACAAATTTGATATGTAAAAAGACAAATTTGAAATTCAAAAAGACAAAATTGAGAGGAAAATGGTACATATGCATCCCAACATCGATGAATCCCCCCCCTTGGGTTGGGACCATCTAGTACTAAAAAAAAATGGTACATATGCATCTATAAAAGCATTGTTCATGTCCTATGCAAACAGTCTCTGGTATGCTTCTAGCATTATAAAACCGGGATATGTTAACCCTTTGCACTCCGAACCATTCTGGACTTTAGCTACTAGCTACTCAGCGCCACTTTTTGGCAGAAACGTGCATTTACGAACCCTCATATTATTTAGTATAGTTTTGGAACCAAGTAACGTATTATAATGATATTGGACTTATATGAATTGGTTAACATCGAGAAATGTATATTTGCAAAAGAAATCAATATTTTATTTTTTATAATTAGTAAAGTATGATAACGTTTGAAACACTCCCCAATATGCACTGCAGGCTGATTTGTGCACGTTTGACAATAGTAAGTTGTTTGACATCTTCCACCAGATGTTTTTCTGTCAGAACAAACAATACAATCCCGTTTTCTTTCTCCCACACCGGGAATATGCAGTTGATTATTCAGTCTAATGTCCGCCAAAGATGTGGATGGACGTGTTCTCGGTTTCCAAAAATCACCTCTTAACTGGTCTATAAGTGCCTTCACAAACTTGAAATGTGTCATGGGTGTTTGATTCTTTTTTCTTCAGTGATGCGGTAAATTATGTAGAAGTTAATGATACACATTTCCAGCCCTCAAAAAATAACTTCCTCCACCATTTCAGTGACTTCTGCAGAAAACAATACATCGAAGTGTATTGATCCGTACGATTCACAGCACCCATATTTGTTGTATAATCTAAAACTATTTTATGCTTATCAACTGATACAACATTTCCACCACATAATATTCTGCGGGTAGATTGCATTTGTGTATTGTGGTGGTTCTTTTGTCTTTCCACGCAAGAAGCGTAGTGTTATTCTTTCTGCATGCAACTGTCTTTTTACTTAAAAATTTTGGTTTTTGTATTTGTGTAGGTACGCCTTTTCGGTTAACTTTTATTGTGCCAGTAAGATGACATTTCATCTTTAGCAATTCTTCTGCTAAGAGAATGCTGGTGTAGTATCTGTCAGTATACATATGATATCCTTCTGCATCAGGAATTCTGTCCAACAACTTTTTATATAGATGTAGTGGAATTCTGGTGCTTACTGGAAGATCAGGCCAGGAAATGTTATCGGATGTTATGCTGCCATAATATGGAAGTATTGTAAATAAATATCCTGTTTTCGAATCAGCTAGCGCATATATGTGTATACCCCATTTGGTTGGCTTATTCGGATTATATGTGATAAATGATATTCTGCCTTTGAATTTCACAACAGATTCATCAACAGCAACTCTTGTCTGGAATGAAGTGTTGTCTAAACTTAGAGTCTATGTATTCTAAATAATTACTAGCCTTTTGAATACGAGTTCTAATCGTTGCATTTCTTTGCGTAGGTTTGTCAAATATAGCATCCAAAATATTTGCATAAATCTGGCCCTACTGAATATTCTGGGAAAGAATGGAATTCTACTATTGGGAGCAGTAGACCAATACTCTTGTATATTTGGCAGTTGAATCAATCCCATATTTAGAACAACAGCGATGAAAGCTAAAAATTCTTCTTCGGTAATATCGTGCCACTTGTGCCAAGTTGATTTCCGTGAAAGTTGTTTCTTTCCTATTTCTTCTTTGGCATAATTGTTCGTTTCTTTTATTATGTTGTCGACTAATTCACTTGTAAAATATAGTGTAAAATAGTCTATGGGTTCTTTTATATTATTTGGTATTTGTGGTCCGGCTGTTCCTTGATGTAGGTCAAAATTTATTGTTGCTGGAGAAACGCCCGATTCAGTGATGTCTTCCCACTCTTCACGTGACGATACGTTGTCACTTAGCGGTGTGTTTTCTTCCGCATCATTTTCATTACTATTGCTGTCTATGCAATTTCTTCGTTGCCTTGTTGGTTGGATAATATCACTGTCACTGCTTTCTTCTACACTTAGTTTTTCTAACATGTCTGAATAAGCGTCTATCTAGAACTCATCTTCACTACTACTTGTGTCGTGAGACTCACTCGTGTTTGGACATTTTGCCATTGTTCTAATAAAAAAATGAATAAGTACATGGGTTGAAAATTTTTAATTGTTATTACAAACTCACAAAATGATATTTACCAAAAGAATATCACTTTTCCAATCACTTTTTAGAACAGAGTCACTTTTTCTCACTTGTTAGATCTATCTATACCGCTCGGCGTTTCAAATCAGACTGAGTTCGGCTTTGAAAAATCTTTTCCTCCAGTTTTAGATTTG
This sequence comes from Massospora cicadina, assembly GCA_022478985.1. NCBI lineage: Eukaryota > Fungi > Entomophthoromycota > Entomophthoromycetes > Entomophthorales > Entomophthoraceae > Massospora > Massospora cicadina. Next base: position 64,143 of record JAKSZP010004341.1, on the reverse strand, counting down.
TTTATTTACATTTATAAATCTCCTCTGCCTCGCACCATACAGTGCGAGGCATGCTCGTATAGCAACCTTTCTTTTACAAACTCTCCTTATCGCTCCTTTCAAGTGGCGCAGTCAAGTGCTCAGACCGTAGTGAGCACACTTCTCACACTCTCTTCTGACACAAAATCCGCTGACATTTTTTTATATATCTTAGTAATTTTACCATATTTTGATTTGATTTCTTCTGCCATTTCAAGAGAAAATTTCAGAAAAACATGCATTTCTCAAAAAGTTGTGCTGGAATAAGTTAATTCCCCGTAATCGCTAATAAACTTTAATGTCCCCTGAGAGGGGACATCCGAGCGATATGCTAGAATTACAATGTCCCCTGAGAGGGGACAGCGGAGTGCAAAGGGTCATTTGGGAGATATGAGTATGAATAAGGTCAAAGTCAAAATTAATCCTTACCATTGCCACAGCTTGAAGAAATATAAGTTCTGGTAAATATGGTTGTTTAGATCACAAAAGTCAATCCTGACTTAGCCAGCAAGTCTCTCACAAATTTTGTATCTCAAATTTGAAGGTTCACTCTGTTGAAAGCTTATATAGTAAGATGACAATTAATATCTGCAAAATTGTCAGTGCATATAGTGGATAATAAAGTTGTCACACCCAATAGAATTATTTGAGAGAATATTAATATGTTGAAAAAATACATTTCAACTATGCCATCAACCTCCTCTTCATTTTTATGACGTACATCTATAGTCCCTGCCATATATCTGCTTAAGCAGCCAGCCTTTGGATGGTATGATAGTATGGCTACAAAACCTCCGTTTTAGACTAAGAAATATCATCACTTCCATATTTAATGTAAGTTCCAAACTCCATTGAGTTTTTAGATTTGTGTCACATAACTTGTGAGAATATCTTTAATCTCGAAACACGGTTTCACGGGCCTGAGGTCATGTAGGGGCCCTCCTTAAGTAAAAATGAGTTAGAACTTTGGTCTATAGTTACTAGTATAATTGCTTAAAAATTGCTGCAGATGAACAATTTTGTATCTGCTTTAATGCTCATCAGGTTTAGTGCAATCTATAAAATTTACATCACTATTTGCCCCAACTTTTATTAACTTTGAAAGTGATATTAATGGGAAGAAAGGCTCAAATGACTTGAGAAAATATTAAACTACTAAAAGTATATTCTACACTTCCTAACATCAGACATATACTTTAATTATATCATTAGTACCATATAAGCTCTACCCAAAAACCCAAGTGCCGTTTATAGTGGTAACGGTATTATAAAACTGTGGTATTGCCAAATATAATAAAAATTGCTTCATTTACGGTGCAAACGCTGATGGGAAGTAAATGGCATAAGTATTATCAATGAGCCAGGCCAAGCATAAACATAAGTTTATATTAGCTCTAATAACTTATTAATAACCTGTAAAAATCATGCATCACCATTTGTTTATAAACGGTGTAAAGCTTGTGCAAGTAAGGCTGCGGCTTTTCTAGTGGAGTAAAGTTGAGTTTAAAAATAAACCTTAATATTTTTAAGGGGAACAAAACTTTATGCAATTAAGTCTTTATAGGGACAGGCAAAAAGGTATACGTTAGATATATTCGATTACAAAAGAATAAGTTGGAAAAAAGTTAAAGTATTATAATATGGCAACTATATCAGATAGCCGTTGACTAACCACATAAATATTTCGGGCTTAGATGTAGTAGTCTAGTGTGTACTGTCTCGTGCTTGCATTTGCGCTATATTTAACTGTGAAATTAATTTGCTGTTATTATATTCAAGTGCAAAACAGCTGGCAATATGGGATTGCCCTCGTAGATCGTGCTGGACGACAATGTTAGTAGCCTTGTTTTTGTTTCCTCCTTAATAACTTTATCAAGTAAAAGGATCTAGTATAATTAGATATAATAAATCTTTTTAAACTCTCTATACTCTTTTTTACTAAATTAATTTGAAAGGTAAATATAACGTTCCAAGTCATATAGCAGCGTAGCGTGGCCCTAGGTAATTTTAGGCTCAAAGCTTAACAAATGTATGTGATAGGTCGTAACATTAGGTTTCACAGACAAGGTAAACCAGAATAGCAAACTTAATTTCTTGTACAGTCCACCTTTTTAATCCTTTTCAAACTGGCATCCGACAAATCATTAAAAAGCAAAAATGTTACCTTTAATAAAAATGCGTTAAAGCGGATTCTAAAACGGTAAGCAGTAAGCTTTGCAATGATGAGACTTGGAAACTTAGAAGCCATTATTGAAGCTAGAAAAGTCGGCGTTGTAAAGAGGATCCCAGAGAAAACTTTCGGCGTTTTGAGAAAACGCCTGAACATCCATGAACATCGGGTTGGTGGGGAAAGAGTAGGGGAATATCTGGTTAGGAAAGTTCGGTACCGGCATCTGTCCGCTACCAAAAGGCAACATGGGGGCGTTTGCGACCGCTTGGCTCTGCAAAAAATTATTGTACCGCTGTTGCTGGGAGGCTAACTGATCTAAAGCAGTTTCTTGTGAAATTTCCCCGCCGGCCTTCCCCAGTTGGGTGTGTGAATCTTCCTGAGGACGGCCCGTAGAGCCCTGCTTCATCTGAGCTTTGCGAGGGCTGGAAAAAATTGCGGTTTGCAATGGTTCTCGAGTGGTTTGCAGGTTATTACTGAAGGAAACTTTAGCTTCAGGGCAAGCCTGATTAGCTTGGGTCGAAAAAGCCCCGGCAGCTTTTTGGTCACTGAAGCCTTGGGCTTGCAAGAACTTGGCCGGGCTCGTGGTGGGGGTTGGTTGGGCAACGGATACTGAAACAGCAGGCGCGCGTATTACAATAGATTGATGTTCAGTTTTTCCATCTGATTGGGCACCGCAAGGTTGGTCACCTTCGGATCGCGAGCATTTAGCTGCAAAATCGGAATATAACTTTGATAGCTTCTTTAAGGGTTCCGGCCATCGCGGGTCAACGTAACCGATGGGGATAATGTCCAACGAGGCAAGCACCTTGAAAAACCCAAAAATTATCTTTACACAAAGAGGGCTTGTTTCATAAAGGTAGCTTAAAACACTAAGACAGTCTATGACAAGGAGCTTGGAACTCGCACGCTGCTTCGCATCGGATACGCTGGCAGAAGCCCCCAGGAGATGGATGGAAAACGATACTAAAACGGGATAAAACTTAAAGGGCGAAGCGAGGTCGATAAATGAGTCAATGTGGTTTCGTATAAGGCCAACAATTTCTAATGCCGCCGCCTTGCATTTCTCGTAAAAGACACCAACAAACGTACTGATGGGCGATCCCGGGCGAGGCAGAAGCGGCCGATAAAGGAGGATAAGGAGCGAGTGGTAACTGAGTTTTAGCAAAAGTCCAAACTTATAGCACTCGTTCTCTAAAGAATAATCGTCCTTCAGTTGAGGCCAGTCCCGTAAAAGTCCAGTGTACCAGTCTTGAAGGGTATCAACCAGATGCTGGATGTGCGATTGGAGTTTGAGCGCCGAGTATCCTTGGCGCGAGCGTACCGAATAAACATTCCGCGTAACTTTACCGTAAATTTTCCATAGTTCAATGCTCTTATAGAAATACTTTTTGCGGTGCTTGAAAGAGGGAATCCTTGGATATGTCGAGGCCAAATTGCATGCCGCATCATTCGTTTCGCCATCCATATCTGGGAAACATGTATCATACTCATCGTCATCCAAGGTCAGAGGCCGACCTGAGGTTACACTCGCAGTGCGGTCCAAGATATAACAGCCCCACCAGACCCGGCGGCGCAGTTCCCGCTCTTTAACTATGGGCGGATCTGTCCTCTCTGGAAGGTGCTCTCTATGAAGGCCCATCTCTATTGCCATGCGAAGGGCAATCCCTAAAGACATCCAACCCAGATTTCCAACGTTCAAATGATGGCAAGTGCTGAGTAGCAGAAGAGCTTGTATATTAAATAGGGACGTTTGATCTACTTGCGAAAGTATTTTTTGACGGGAGCGGATATAAAGGGCTTCACCTAGCTGTAGTGGATTCTTTATAGCAGTACCAACAGTTGAGCGGCTGACGTACGCGCAACTGCAGCCACAAACGGCATCAATCAAGGGTTGTGGCAAATTTGGAGCTGGCTTGCCGTATTCCTCCATAAAATCGTCTCTGATTAATATCGGGAAAAAAAGGTGCGTTGTCGAGAAAAAAAGCACGACCAATGCGTCAATCTGTGATTTTGGAACAGTAAAATCGGGCGCGAGGGCAGGGTATGCGAATAAACTATTATAACATTGAGGAGTTTGTAAAGATTGCGTCTCCTCCTCCCCGTTTTGTATAAGGTAGGCTCCTGAGCTCTCGCCCAAGTATTTGCACGAGCCATCTACAACCATGGTCATGTGAGCAGATTTCCTGGGATAAGACGTAGAAAGCGTCGAAGAGGAGAGATGGGCCGTTCGAGCCTTCTTCTTAGCCAAAAAATATTTTACTTTTGGCTTTTCAATACGATCACCTTTTACTACCAAACTCGTTACCGGCTGATTCTCCGCGGTATTAATACTGGGGGAGGAATCGAGACTTCCCCTCTCAGATTCATCAAAAAACACCTCACCGCCGTCCAAAAGTTGATCCGCCCGGTTTTTATTAAAAGAGGAGGGGGAAAGTTTATCAACATAATCCTCGAGGAGACTTTGAAGGCTGTTTAGCCTCGATTCGAGAGCACGCACGTACCCTTTCTGAGGGCCGCGGCGCTTCTCAACGGCGATGTAGGAACACTCAAACCCATGTGCAGCGCAATGGGTGCAAACAGGATACTCCCCTGAGCACTTTGTCTTTTTCTTGCGACATGGCTCGCACGCTTGCCGTGCACGCGACTTCCTATTCTGGGGGTCATCGGCCATTTTTATAGCTGAAAGGCTAAAGTTGGGGTAAACCTAAATTCTTTATGACGGAGCTCTGTCCTATTAACACAAAGAACCCGAATCGGATTTGCCTCACAACATTCCAAGTCACGTGACCACGCTCATTTGAATTAAATTATGCCGTTTCAGCATTTTATAGGCTCGTTATGGCACTTGCTAGGGGCAAAATGATCAGCTTGCTTGAGATATTTTAGGCGCAAATATCTTACCAAGCGTACAAGGTCTAATGCTAGAGTCAGAAATTTTAATTTATAGATAAAGGGCTATCAACCTGCAACTTGGCTTGCAGAAAAAATTTATATACTTTAGTTCATCTTTCTTTTTATATCACTTTATCAAGTTAGAGATGATCTATTTTTCATATAATTAATTTAGTTATTTATATTACTCTAAAAGCTTCTTCTCATAAAGAAAAAATCTACTAGTATTTTTTATATTTAATATTTGAATTAAGTGTCTTGGATAAAATCTTTTTTACTATATACCTAAATTCTCAAATCCTATCAAAAGTCAACTAAAAGTATTCTTATATTATGCATACTTTTTATAGTAATAGCTCTTATATGCAATAAACTTCTTCAAACCCATAACAAAGCTATATATAATTAACATAATAAAAACCAATGCTTTTTGTAGTCATTCATCTGTATATTTAACCCCTTTCTTCACCATTAAATAATATCATTTCACAATGTCAATTATACTATAGATAGTTATTGCTCTACAAATATAAAACATTATTTTGCCCTTACTTAAAGTAACCATAAGTGATATTTACAGTTATATAATTCTTATATAAGGGCTCTAATGCCCAAATCTCTAACAAAAAAATAACTAAAGCTATAATCTAAAACTTTATAAATCTGTATCAATACCCTTATACCAATATTACTTTTCCAACCTGTCATTTTTATTAATGCAATAAAAGTCATAATACTTATAATCAAGGCTCACATAATTATACACCTTTTCAAACCTGTCACTTATGATTATCATGATTTTTTATTAGCTTTATTGTTAGTTTTATGGGTCCAATATATGGAAACTCTCTTTAATATCTTACTCAAAGTAATATAAATAGTATTCAAGTTCTATAGCTTTTATATTAATGCTCAATACCCAAACTCTCACCAGAAATCAACTTTTTTATAATAAAATTTATATTCATTTGATAAATACTCTTAGTCTCATACCTATTTAGTGTAAACAATAAGGATCAACCCCTTCATCTAGATTGTGACAAGTACAGCTATAGGTTTAAGTAAAGTCTTAAACCTCTATTTAGTCCCTTGGCCCAGAAGGGTATCCTTAATCATGTAGTTGATGAGCATTGGGCACTTCTCCTTGGACTCTACCCTCCTGCTTAACCTTTCTATCTCTCCTATTTTAAAGAAAATAGAGTGGTACTGTAGGGAAATAATAAAGTCTGTAGGGAGCCATCTGGGTCCAGCAGGCTAATTGACTCATAGCTACTCTTATTAAGATATGAGTTAAACTCATATAAATCCAAGCAAATTAGAACTAGTCTATCAAAGCCAATCTTTTAGATTACAGCTCATTGCCTTCAGATGCACAGACTAATTATTAAACAAAAAGTTTGCGCACATCTTAAAGGGCCATGTGACATCACCTTTTACCAATCATAACTACTCCCAATCTACCAGGAAAGTTAAAACTCATCAAATTCTCGATTAAATAGATTTAACTCACTCTTAGATCACTCAAATTATTCAAATGGTACCTGTTTGCATCCACCTTTAATCCTGAAAGTTAAATGCCATCAATTTTCCAATCTGAAGCAACCCCTTGAAGATATTTTATGAGCTTGGAACTTATACCCAATAATTTTTATTTAACATGCATTGCCCTGCCATTAACCATACCCATTTCCCACCCACAATCTCCAAAAAGTGTCTTCACCCCAAGGACTGTTGCTTTTTTATTATATACCTTGCCCCAGGATAAACCTTATTTTACCATTACTTCTTTACCCAGTTTGTTTGCAGACTCTGCTTTAGTTTACCCTAATTTTCGTATCTGATATTTTACTAAGTAACAGATGCCATTCTATCAACTATGTTACTTAAGTACTTGAAAGCCCTTTAATATGCTGACTTGTCAATACCTTGAAATGATTCTAATGGTGTCCATTCCATAAACACAATTTTACATGTCCAATCTGTTATCAAATAACATTATATTATAATCTAACTGAAGGCAATTAATAGCAAATCCCTGAAGCGTTGTTACCTTCCTTGCTGTCATGGATTCTGCTAGTTAAGGTAAGAATGGGATTCCAGTCTGGGTGTGGAACAACCTACTGAAAAACCCAGAATGTCAGTGGCAAAGCAGCCCTAATGACTTGTATGAGGGATGCCCTATGGTTCCTGTGAGGGTAGTAAAAGTTCAATAATGTACTAAAGGCACCCATAGCAAACCAAGTGGCTGCAATGAGGGCAACCTCAGGACTTTCTGGAGCATATCCCAAGTGTGGGAAAGGTAGGGAGGATGACCATTCCTCCTGGGTTGGTGGTTTCTGGCTTTTGGTATTAGTTCCAAAAACCTCTGGTTCTTTGAAATATATATGATAATTTCTAGATTTTATAAGGAGTTCTGTATCACAGTAATGATGATCAGGATTGCAAATCAGTTAAAACTATTTTGATTCATACACAGGGTGAGCTTGTTAATCATTCAATGATTTATGGGGTGGATCAAACTTCCACACAGAGTCAACAAAGGTACTGAGGCAGGTCAATTTATTTATATGAACTGGGGTAGATTGTACCAAGGATCAATGCTCCAGAAGATCCGGCAACTGAACCCCTTGTCCAGGTTGCAAGGATAGGCATTCATCATCTGCAAATGGCATGTCATATGGTGGGTTGGAAGGCCTCATGTCTGGATTGCGCTGAACCAGTGATGGATCAGCGGGGAAATTCTGGAAGATGACGATGGCCTTCTCAAGCATTAGGTTGAGAGGCTCATGGTTGACCAGATTGTAAAAATCAATGGTGGTTTGGTGGACTGAATATGTCAGGTTGGGGTGGCCTTCTGGCACAGAAGAATGGGGAAAAAGTTTGGGTGCATAACATAACTTCTTATGGCTTCCACTACCATGTGGTGAGCTGCTTTATTGATGGAATGGATTACCCACTCAAAAGATCATCAGGCACAGAACACTGATGGCAACATGTTTTGTTAAATTCAAAGAGAAAAGGTTAGTAGATAGTAAATGGTAGAGTCCATGGAAAGCAAATGAAAAAGACTAGAATTTTTTATTAAAAACCTAAATAAAAGAATAAACTGACAACAGCCCCTCATAGGGTCTGTTATCTTTATACTTGTTGGGGGAGGTAGTTATGGGCTTGTTATGGACCAGATTATGCACTCTCTTCGCTGGTTCCCCTTGGTTGGGGTTGAGAAGAGCAGCCTGGGTTTGAGAGGTTGTCAGATAGAATACATACAAGGTCATAGAAGCTCTGACAACATGGTTTTCTGATCAGTGGTGGAGGCACTTTGATCACTCCAAACTTGAGAAAATTTGCTCAGATCATGTGATCAGCGTAACCTGCTTCCTGAGGGGTCAATTTCATCAGTCAAATATAAATTAATAATTCTCAGAGACAAACTTGTGACTCAGATCATTAATCTGTGATCCTTAACCTTGTATTTGGTGACCCAAACCGGTCTCTCTAATTTGGTAAGGCTTCTCTAAGTTTCATAGTTGAATTACCTAGTTCCAGAGGTGGTGGGGGTAGGATGAATTTGGGGGCCCTGCTGGTAGCCCCTTTACTGAGCCATTTCCCTACAAACCCTTGATATTTTTTACAAGAGAAGAAGAGGAAAGGATGGTATGTTAGGGGGGTATCTGGGGACTAGAGCAGTGACCCACCACTTATTGACAACATGGGCCAGGTCATCAAGTTCCACAAAGGCTCCACAGGTAACTTTAGTTATTTTGAATCAGTAAGAGAACTTCCCAAAGTCTAATCCAAGATGTTGGGTTTTCCAAACTTACACTTGCCTTTGCTGCCCTTGAAGGTTATCTCTACAAAAATTGTGGTTGCTTCATTACAGCCAACTAACTTATTGTAAAGATATTTGATAATTTTTACTACTATTATCACAAAAAACCCAAGATTTTCTTTTATAATCAGTTTAGTTTCCTGTGCCATTAAGTTACTAGGATATCTAAATAATCTTGATTAACCCATACTGGAAGCCTATTATTCTCTTTATTAGCTGCCTTTTATGAAATTTTCTAACATGTCATTTTATAATTAAACAATATAGTTTTTTTGAGAAACTATAACTGTATCAACATTTACTCTATCTTACATAAACTCTTTATTCTACCACTTGCTTTATAAAGTAATATAAGAGGATCTTGAGTAGCTAAATATTACAGTTAATTCTCCCTCAAGCACTTCCAACACAAAATCACAGAAATTTTGCAGCTTACAGCACTGACACCAGGCCTACAGTTCATGGTTCCCAATGGCGCTTATCATCCTGCAAGGCCTCATGACTTTGCAATGATTCACCCCTCCCATTGCAACATCAGCCTCATGATGCCCCTCACTACATGATCAGATCTGCCCCTGATCACCCCTTCTGGGCATGCATCAAAACAGCTGCACCATATGTCCCTTGCACTTTATACTTAACCTGAAAAGTGCAAGAGCATAGTAGTTTCTGCTGACGCTGCTTTCAATAATCCTCTTTCTGGCATCAGCTCCACTATGGCCTCGCCAAAGCTTTTTAAATGAGGACTGTTCCTCTCTCCTTTACCCTCATCCGCCTTAGGTGCTTCCCACAGCGCCACTCAATGGAGTTTTTCCACCAAAACTATTCATGAGCAGATTGCAGTGCAAGCACTAGTGAATCATTATGGCCTATTATGCATGGCCAATCATCCTGCCACCCAAAAACTCCTGTTGCTGGCTCAGCGCTGACTAAATCAAATCCACATGAGGCTCTCAGATGTATTGATGATTATAATGGACCTATGGAATCAAACCTGGCTATGACTGACCTGGTTTAAACAAAAATTCCTCAATTTGACCTGGCTGACATTTCTGACCTTGTAATGGATATCCAGTTTACAAAAATTATTCATCAGAAATCTGTTAAAGTAGCTGCTGTCCCACCAACTCCCTCCTCATAAAACCCTTCTTATGGCAATGGAGCCACTTTTCAAGGGTATTCCCTCTTTAATTTCCACCATATTTTCCCAGAAAATGTCGAATATTGTATTAAAGAACTCACTTTTGTTGTGAGCAATATGGGCACTGATGCAGCGTTATCTTTACTCTTCACTCCCAACTATCCCCAAACCTGGCAACAAATCAAGTCTTTTTGATATATTCATGAACTTATCAGCTTTTCTGAGCACCATCATGCTCAATACATCAAGGTGATGCACACTGCTGGCCTCATCAATGAGAAAATTCCTCACCTCTATTTTCTTCTGCCCCACAACGCTGGTGCCTCAACCCCATTTTTTCCACCTTTTCCCACCACCTGATTAAACTGGCGCTGGACAAAAATTCCCTGACCCCTCTTCCCCTTCTAATAAGATGCTTAGGCTCAACGTTGCAGCACCAATACAGGAAATATTTTTATTATCGTTATAATCCCATTTTTGGCGCATGTAAAATAAAGATTTGTGGAGGACTCCCCTCTTGGGTTGGGCACCACTAGTAATAAAAGAATCTAGTTAGTACAGTTATTATTAATTGACCTTAAACCATTTTTTAAATTATAACTAAGGATAGTTTTGGCTTTGATACCAAGTATTGAAAAGTTTTTTAATCAAATAAATCATGTCCATATCCTTTTTCTACATTTTTCTCTTATGATTAGGTCAGTCTTTTTAATAAATTTTCAAGATAACCTCTATTTCTATAAGCTTCCTCTTTCATCCCTTATATAAAGTGACTATAAATATTATCAAAACTTATCTATATTATAGTAAAAGCTCAAATACCTATAAACCTACTTATTTAATCAATACTCAATACTGTCCAAGCATTATATAGATATTGATTTTATATTTAAATTTAATTACCTAATATTACTAAATCTAAATCAAAGATGATGTTATCTATATCATATAGTATTTTTGCAGCACTTTGCTAAAGTATCATCATTCAAGCTTATTATTAATGATTCTGATTAGCTTATTTTTGCATTTTATATCTTTGTTAGGATACTTGAAGTATAGTACTTTTAAATAGAGTATTAAGAAGAATATACTAAAAGGCGTATCTGATGAGCAACTAGCTTATAAGAAAAAGTATTATATAATAAATCTAAAAACATTAAGAGACTAAATCTATCAGAAAATCTCATTAGCCTTCCAGATACAACTTCAGGCAATTATAAGAAGGATGTGTCATGGAGCGTGCTTGTCAAGATTTCAATATGACTGCACAATAAGCTAGCGTTTCGATGGATTATAATTTAGATATGAAGTGAGCTCCAAGGGCGAGTAATAGGTTAGAGCAATGCAATGCAAATCAATTGAATCAATTATGGTTTGGTAATTGAGGAAATTCTGTTGAAGCCTTAATGATCAAATGAACTCTACATTGATACCAAATAGAGATTGACTAAGCAAAATGTATCAAATCTTTTGAAGAATACTGAGGGTTAAAAGTTGAGTGAGAGAAAAAAGTAGCAGAGGTTTTTTAGAAGAGAAAAATAGAGGAAGAAAAGAAGAAGGGAATAGGAGGAAGTAGATAGTGAAAGCAGAGAGGGTCTGCTGGTTAAATCATATTAAATAAAGTAGCATAGCTGGGGCAATTGCCTCATACTTTATATAAAGTTTATTACATTTATTTGGGAGGACCAACAAGCTCCATATCATTTGGCCGTTGCTCAGTGGGCTAAACCTGGTGCAACTCGTTCAGCAGAAACAAATTAGATCCACCAAAAGTTAATAGTGGTTCTCACTACAGGGGGCCATTGATCACCTACTAACACCTTCATCATTGCACCTATGGCGCAACCAGCTTGCTTTGATGGGGTACTACCCCCAGTTATCAAATTGTCTCAATATGAGGAGCTAAAGCTTGCTTTGGATACATTACTCCAGGCACAAAAAGTGCGGTTTCAGGAGGATAAACATTTTACTGAGCAGCTCAACCATGCCTTCCGCCAACTGCACTTGGTAGGTGACCACACCAACCAACTTGCCAACCTTTTGAGCAGCACGATGGAGCAGCTAGAGTGTGCAGTGGATAAATTAAATAAAGGTTGTTAAGGAGAAGGAAATCTTCAGTGACAGGCTGCCTCCATTTAAAAGTGATGGTAACATACACGGGTTTTTCAAATGGTGTGAGTTTGCCATAGAAGGGGCTTCTGATCGGCAAAATGCTCAACTGTTTTTTATCCACATTGGATGTTTCAAGCGCTGATCAAGTTACATTTCATCTTAAAAATAGTACTGTAGATTACCAAGAGGTGAAGGAGACTGTAATCCGCCTGTTTGGGGGCAAAGCAAAAATGGCTCAGCGTAAGGCGGATTTTAACAATATCTTTTTGAAAAGATGAGCCCATAAAGCAGTTTGCAGAGTGGGTTACTAATGAGGCTCATGTGTTGTTGGATGCAAATGTCTTATCTAATGAGGAGGTGGGCATAGCAATGACGGCGGCTATCAAGCCCTATCACAAATTACATAATGCTATGTCATAAACTCTTCAGGAGGATGTGGAGTTACTCAAAATCATCCGCCATTTACGCCCTCTATCCATCACCTTTAATGCTCCCCAACATGGAGCAGAAAGATCCTGCATCTGACACAAAAATTCAGCTAAATAAAGGATCCCAACAAAATGAGGGCAATCCGTGGGTTACTCCTCAGTCACTTGACTCATGGGCAGGTCCTTTCCATCCCTGTTATGATCAATCCGCTTATCCTCGGGCCCATAATAACCCATGGTTTAATAGTAGATCTAGACTTTCTGGGGTGATTCAGAGACAAGTGCCAGTCCCAATAATTGTTTCTTGTGTGGACAAATAGGCCACTATGCGGTTAGTTGTCAGGCCAACCCAAAGGTCCATGCTGTATCCGTTGTCCCAAATGTACAGGGAAAAGGGCGAGCAGAGTAGAGATGGGATGCTCTACTTCTGTTGATTCAAATTTTATTGTCCCTGATGCTTTACATGAGTCATTTTGTGTCGACCCAGGGGCACACTCTGAGGATTTAATATATCAACAAATTCCTTACCACCTTTGGCCTCAAGATAAGGGAGAGACCCCAACAATGTGGGCATGGGGTTCCGCTGAGATGTTCATAAGCTGTACGCCTGGAAAATCCTTGAGCGGTATGGTGCAGTCAATGGTGAACCCTCTACATATGTCGCAGCTCTGGAGGGAGTGGAGGTGTAAATTCCTGTAGAAAAGATTGCCCAGGAGTATCCTCATGTCATGGATGGTATGCTCACTTTTCTGGATAATCAAACGGCCTTGGATGTTTGTGTAACAAACACCAAAGGTTCTTATTAAATCAAATGTACATATTGTGACATATTTGTACAGAATACCAAAATTCCGGCAATCATTGATACAGGCGCTCCTGTCAATATAATATCCACCAAGCTTGTGGCTAAGCTTCCATTAAAGACAGATGTGGACCACCGTTTAGTTTATGTGACTGCGAGGGCACTGAGTACTCTTTCAGAAGGCGCATATAGCTCATTGCCTTTGAGGTTTAGGTTAGCCAGTGCATCCGCCCCAGCTGTGGTGTTGCCTAATGACCACTATGATATGTTGATAGGCGCTGCATTTATGCGTCACTTTGGGGCTGTGGTTAATATGGTGGATAAAACCATCAGTATCCTGAGACAACGGATCCCCATCTATTTTACTTCCAGCGAAGTTCCAGATGACCCAATCCGCTCTGGTCAGATTAATCTTGCTTATAGCAATGGGGTGATTCCTGTAAGATATCAGCAGATGAAGCAGAGGACTCAAATGCTTCCAAATCAGATTTAAAAGTACAAAGGGATTCTTCTACAAGCCGCGAATGCTTTGACTATCCCTCCTGGGCATCAGGTCATAATTGGGACAGAGCTTGAAATTGATATACCAGAAGGTCTGTATGGAGAGGTTGTGGGACCCTTTTAACAATTGTGGCTCAAACCTCACATGGCTCCCGGGTTACTGTTACCAGGGCAGGGTGAAGTGAAGGTTTGGTAGCGAATCTGCAGAAGGAGGTGATGAGGGTTCAGCGGCACCAAGTGGTGGCTTACCTGCACCTGATCCCTATTGATGAGGTCCACCAGATACATGACTTTGGTTCTTGGAAAGATCTCAGCTTGCCTTTAAAAACCACCTTGGCATAATGACTGTAATTCCGTGGGAGGCGCTAACTAATCTATCAGAAGACCAGAAGGACAGGGTGATGTATCTGTTTGAGAAGTATCACAGCATTTGTTGCAACTGATGAACATGACTTGGGTTGCGCTCATGGGGTTGTGCATCAGGTGGACATGGGAGACCATCCCTATCAGGTTACAACCTATCCATCGCCTGAAGGCAGTGGAAGAAGTTTTATCTGCAGAAATAGATACATTGGTGGAACAGGGAATGTTGGAGCCATCAAAGAGTCCCTGGGCATCCCCAGTGCTAATTGTCAGAAAGATGGCTCCAATCGAGTAGTAATAGATTACCAGAAGCTTAACCACATTACAAAAAAAGACTTGTACCCACTTCCACAAATTGATGATGCTTTAGATCGGTTAGGTGGGGCCAGGTATTTCTCTGCTATGGGCTTGATATTGGGGTACTGGCAGATCAAGTTGCCAGCGGCGGAACAAGAAAAGTGCACTATAATTACCTCAAAGGATTGTTTCAGCCTACACGTATGCCACAGGGTTTGTGCAATGCCCCCGCTACGTTTCAGCGGGCTATGGACACTATTTTGGGTGACCTAAAGTTGTCCTGCGTTCTTGTCTACCTTGATGATATCAATGTGGTTTTGCGGACGTTCACAGAGCATCTTGGACACCTGGAGCAAGTGTTCCGCCGCCTTGCTGACGCTAATATCAAAATTAAGCCCAAAAAGTGCCACTTTTTCAAGGAACAGTTGGAATACCTTGGCTTTGTTGTATATCTAAAGGGCTTAGTCCTCAGCCAGCCAAGGTGGAAGCCATCTGCAAGTTGACTCAGCCAAGCAATAAGTGGGATATCCAGGTGTTCTTGGGGATGGTTGGTTACTACTGGCGGTTCATTCCCAACTTCAGCTGTATCAGGGCTCCACTCTTTGAGCTACTAAAGAAAAACTCTACCTTCAATTGGACGGATTGATGTCAAACCGCTTTTGAGGTATTATGAACTGCATTGGCTAGCGCGCCTGTTTTGTAATACCCCAACTTTAAAAAAGAGTTTATTGTGCAAACGGACGCCTCACTTTCCGCTGTAGGGGCTTTGTTTTCCCAAAAAGATGATGATGGTGTGGAGCACCCCATTGCGTATTGTAGCCACAGTTTAACCAGCCCTGAACAAAATTACTTTATGACCAAGCGGGAGTGTTTAGCAGTAATTTATGCATATAAACAATTCTATATCTACCTTCATAGGGTGGAATTTAAAGTGGTAATAGATCATGCCTCCTTGCGCTAGCTACAGAATCTGCGGGAACCTGAAGGGCGGCTCATGCGATGGGCTTTGAAGCTCCAAGCGTATGATTTTGAGTTCATGCATCATCCAGGGGTGAAGCATCAGAATGAGGAAAGTCTTTCCCAATTACCCACGGTCGCCATTACAGCGGATGTGGTGGATATAATGTACAAAAAGATGATTGTGGGCAAATATCATGATGAGCCTCTGCCTGTGATCAAAGTATTAGATGGGCTTAGGAAGGATACTTTCTTACACAACGGAGAATTATATAAGCAGATTGGGGAATTGACGCTGAGTTTTCCAAAACCCTCTGCCAGGCCTGCAATAATCATGGATGCTCATAGAGAAGTAGATCATGGAGGGTTGAGAAAGACGCTGGAATTTTGTGACCCCATTACTATTGGGAGATTATGTACTACAATGTGCTTGAGACGGTTGGTTGTTGCCATCAGTGCCAAGTGGAGAAACCATTCCACCGGAGGACCATCTACCAGATAGTTAAGCCTCAGTTCGCATGGCATACTGTTTTTTTAGATGTGGTAGGCCCTCTGCTGACTGGCACAAACTGCTCCAAATATATAATAGTAGCCATTGACCATTTGATGAAATGGGTGGAAGCAAGGGCTATCAAGGATTTGGGGGCTGTCACTACCATCAAGTTCATCCTGGAGTGTGTCATACAGCGTCATGGTTGTCCGCAATTTATTCTAATGGACAATGAGACTAATTTCACATCACATATACTGTCCAAGTTTAATGAGCTAATGGCAATCTGCGGTGTCTTAACTACCCCCTACCACCCTGAATCTATATGTATGGTGGAACGGGTCAATGGGACCCTGGTAAATATTCTACACAAGCTTTTTAAATGAGCGGTCATCAGACTGAAGCACCCTTTTATCCACCACTGTCTTTGCGTACAATATCAGCTATCACTCAGCAACTGGTAAGAGTCTATTCCAACTTCTCTATGGATGACATCCAGCGCTGCCTGCATTGCTTTACTCCTGTGTGGAGGATACTGGCGGAGTTGAGCCCCACTAATATTTGTCTACCTTAATGGACACGCTGATTAAACTCCAAACTGAGGCATATTCCATTAGCCTTGCCAAGAAGATTCAGGATCATGCAGCTGACCAAAGTAGACGCAGCAGTCTTCCACAGTTCAGGGTAGGGGAATTGGTCCTTTTTCACGACCAACATGGGTTTGGAAGAAGGAACAAGCTCACCAGTATATGGAGCGGACCATTTGAGATCATTAAGAAGACTGGGGCTGACGCCTATACCATTAAGGAACCAGCAGGTGGTCAGATAATCAAACAAGTACACGCAAAGTTCATTCAGTCCTATAAGCAATAGGCGTTTATTGTCCAGTCAAGGGGGGTAATGTTGATTTTAATATGATTGGATGATAAGCTAGTATTCCAACGGATCATGATTTAGATGTGAAGCAAGCTCCAAGGGCGAGTAATAGGTTAGAGCAATGCAAGGCAAATCAATTGAATCAATTATGGTTTGGTAATTGAGGAAATTCCGTTGAAGCCTTAATGATCAAATGAACTCTACATTGATACCAAATAGAGATTGACTAAGCAAAATGTATCAAATCTTTTGAAGAATACTGAGGGTTAAGAGTTGAGTGGGAGAAAGAAGTATTAGAGGTTTTTTTAGAAGAGAAAAAGAGAGGAAGAAAAGAAGAAGGGAATAGGAGGAAGTAGATAGTGAAAGCAGAGAGGGTCTGCTGGTTAGATCATATTAAATAAAGTAGCGTAGCTGGAGTGATTGCCTCATATTTTATATAAAGTTTATTAAGTTTATTAGGGAGGACCAACGATCTCCATATCATTTGGCCGTTGCTCAGTGGGATAAACCTGGTGCAACTCATTCAGTAGAAACAAGTAATATCTGCCAAAAAATAACAGTGCTGATAATAATAAGACTGGCTTGGAACTTTGGGTGCATGAAAACCCAGTAACTCAGCCAGAATACCTCAAGTACAGCCAACCATATTGACAGATGGGAAATAAAGAAGGCAGATGAAAGGACTAGCCAGGAGTATCCAAAATTGGAAATCATTGCCACTAACAGATAGCGGAACTCCTACACTCACAAATAAATTTTGATTGTCTTTTTAAGGGTTTTATTTAAAACTAACATTGCGGAAAGAAAAATTGGAGTGACAGTGGTACTTTTTGGGGACTACTGCCCTATATGCTTGCTAAAATGAGGAACTGGAGCTAAGAGTACTATCATTGAAAATATTTCATGATTAAGTCCCAGCAGATTGCCATTCTAAACAATTTATGATGCTGACTCAGATCCAACCTGCCCAGTCAGATTGATATCAAAATCACTAGCAAGAATATTCATTCCTCTGAGATTGCACTTGGTGCAATGATGACGCCCATCAAGTGGACGGCAGGTTGCACCCATGGCCAGGCCACATATGGCCAGATCCATTAGATATGGAAAAGGTTGACTTTGCCCATACCTGTTGGGTTGAGCTCATTTGAAAGATTTCTGGAGAAAACTGGCAGATGGGACACTTGAGCTCAAAACTAACTTGGTTAATTTATTTTCACCATAAATTTACTTGACTTTCCCAATGGAAAAGAAACTGATGGAGGTCAACTCTTAAAGAAGTGCACTACTTGCCTTCCACTGGTGATAGCTTCTACCTACCTCTTGGAATTTGGGTTTCCATTGGCTGAACTCTAAAGCCCTCAATGAAGGATTGGGAGCTAATCAAGTAAGTATTAAATTGGTTTGGGAAATAAGATTTACTTACATAATATATCCGCCATGTCAATACTCTATCCTGGCTTGATATAGATAGAGAATATTCTCAGAACAAAAGACATTAGAGGCCCTGGATAACGTATTGTTGCTTAAGGATTATCAGTACTTGGAGCAACTCTTATTTTATTATAAATATAAAATATTAAAAAAACTAAACCTGTCATTTATTTGGAAAATTTTGACCCTTATTTAGGTTCAGTTGTAATATTAAATATTTTTATTTAACCAAGGTAAGCCGACCAGGGGACAGACATTACCGAATATATGTGAAACTAAGAGAATAACTAACAAATATAAAAATTGGGCACCCCAGGGTACTCAAGTTACCCCTGTTGCCAGCGGGACTGCCAGGTATGGGGGTTGGTGCACTACTCCGAGGGGGTTTCCCCTGCTATGGAGCAGGTGTGAAGGAAAGGGTCTGTGTGGAGGAAACAGAGTGGGAACCATGATTCTATGAGCGCTTTTTGTCTTGGTCTCATATATCCATAGAGCCAGGCTTGGAAGTGCTCTAGTAAGTGGACATGGAATCTGTTAATAACCCCATGAATGGTTGGGACCGTGCCCTTGAATGCATCTAATGCAATTGTGTGTATTGTCCACATTGCAATGGGTATTATTAGGGAGCGGAGGGTAGATGGGATTGGTGACTTTATCTGGAGCGCGAAGATACCTTTTGATATTGAGAATTATTAGTTCGTTTTGAATCTTGAGCAGGCATGCGACTTCCTGCCATATAGCTTTGGTTGGGGGACATGTTTCTAGGCGGTGATGTAGGGATCCCTCCCCTCCACATATTGCACATGTTTTGTGGTGGGAGTTGGAGCAGTCTGCCGTCCTATAGGTCCTTCTCAAACAGCGCCAGGCATTTGCTCTTATCCTTGGCTGTAGGAGTGGGTGGTGTGTCATTTTCCACATTGCTTTCTGTGTGGTTAAATCATAGGGAATGTCCAGCATATCTAGGTATTCTATCCTAGCTAAGCTTGGGGTTGTTGCGAGCATATCCCTCTGGGGGTAGTTTTCTGGGTTTCTTAATTTGAATTGGGGGCTGGGTCGTCCCCTTCCCTGTATAGTACCCATGTTCTCTATGGTCCATCCCATACGGCGGATAGTTTGGAGGATATGTTTGAAATGAGGGGAGGTTCCATGTGGACCCGTTGCAGTAGGGTGCTTGGCAAGGTATGAAAGTAGTCTGGGTGGACTATGTGGGTTGGTTAATTTGAGCGCCTGTGCAAAGTTAGTCCTTGCTGCTCTGGACCAATGTTGTTGCGGGATGTCTGGAGCAAGGGTTTCCTTTATCCAGGTACCTAGGATGTGATTGGCATGGCTCTCAAAATCTATTAGTCCCATGCCTCCACTTGAGCGTGGGCCAAATAGTGTTTCCATCCGTATAGGAGGGTGAGAGCCAGGCCACAGCCAGCCCTGGATAAGCGCGCGAATTGAGGTTATAAAGGTAGGTGAGAAGGCTATCGCATGGGCCTGGTACCACAGTATTGGGAGGATGAGCGAGTTAGCAACTGTAACTCGTCCTGTTAGTCCTGGGGCTCTCCCCTTAAGGGAGGCTACGCGTTTGGATACCCGTTGTAACAGGTTAATTTCCATTGTCTCATAAGCATATCCCCCTGATTCTAGCCAAATTCCAAGGTGGCGGACAGGAGTGGTGGTGGGAGATGTTGCAAAGGGTAAATTAATTGGGTTTTATTCGAGTGTTGATGTGAGGTTCTGATGTTGTGGCCCAATTGTTTGTGTATTTGCCTAAGAGGATGATTTCTGTCTTCCTTTTGTTGAGCGATGAATTGCTCACCTTGGAGTATTCCTCTAGAGTGTGTTCCAGCTGTCGGGCATCTTCATTGTTTGCTATACCTGCTACGCAGTCATCTGCAAAGGCCAGTATCTTGACTGTTGGTTGTCCTTGTGCGGTTATCCCCATGAGATGTGAGTCAGTTACTCAGAGGAGCGGGTCAAAGCTGAAATTGTATAGCAGTGGGCTGAGGGGATCCCCTTTGTTTGAGCCCTCTGTGTAGTTTGATATTGTTTGTTAGGAATCCAGGGCCGCATATAGCCATGGTTGCAGATTCTGTTAGGAGCATCGCCCATTTTATGAATCTTGGTGGGAGTTTGAAGGCATGTAGACATTCTTTTAGGAGGGCCAGCTAACACGGTCATACGCCTTTTCCTGATCCAAGAAGACCAGGGCACCAGTTGCTTTGGATTGGCAAATGTTTGCAACAGGGTAAATGTTGTTCCAGATTGAATGCCCTGGTATAAACCCAAACTGGTTGAGTGATAGGACGTCAGATGCAATTGCGCCTAATCTAGCTGCTAAAATTTTTGTTAGAATTTTTGTGTCAGTGTTAGAGAGTGAAATTGGGCGCCAGTTGGCCAGGTCCAACTTTTCACCCTTTTTATACAAGGTTATAACGTAGGATTCATGGCCTCCTGGTAATAGGCGTGTTTCCAACAAACTCTGGTTCATTGACGCCAATAGGAGGGGGCGATTTGTTGAAAATATTTTTTGTAAAATTTGTAGGGTATCCCATCAGGCCCTGGGCATTTCCTACGTGGTGCACCGCGAATTGTTTCCCAAATCTCCTCCCATGTAATAAGAGATAGTATATTGTAATTTGGTGGTGTACTTTGTATATTGGCAGTTTGAATAAATTTTTTAATTTTTTGTGGATCTGTTGGCATATCACGATATAATTTGGTGTAATAGCGGTGTACTTCCGCCTTGACCTCCTCAGGGTCGGTTGCCATGGTGCCGTTGGTCTTGCGGACCTGTGTGCATGTGGGCTGGTTTCTATAGGAGTAGAATTGGCAGAAAAAGTATGTCAAACAGGTTCTTTCCTTTATGAACTTACCTTTATTCGATACTTTGATTCTGTGTTGGTGTTTGAAGATGAGATTGTTAAGTCAGGATGAAATTTCTGCCCATTTGCATCCCCAATTAGGGCTATAGCTAGATCTCGGAGTATTTATTTCCAGCTGGTCTAGTTCTGCCAAGGTACTCTTGATTGTGGCTGTGTCCGCGGTGTACTTGCATGATGCAATATGTCAGGTTTTGTTGATTAAATCATTTTTAATTTTCCCATGTTCTGATGGGATCTGAAGTGAATGGGACTGTGAATTCTGGGTTTGTAGCCTTGTTTTCAACCCAGTCAGATATCTCAGGCAATTTTATATTTTCTGGGTGAAGCTTTTTCCAAGGCGACACCTGTGTGTGGGATTGGTTGGCGCTAACTGCACCATAACTAATTGGTGATCAGAAAAGTTGATCTTTTTTGTTGTAAAGTTGGAGATTCTTGAGTGGTGGGATTGTGGGATGAGGATGTGGTCAATATGACTCATCAATATGAGCAGTCCCTCACATATGTTGGGTCTTGTCATGTGGGGAAGGATTGGTGAATTAGGGGGAAGAGCATCCTGTAAGCCAAGAGATGCCTTCATTGTGCGATATTCAATGTGTCCAGGTGGGTATCCCCTGGGATTAGGCCATCGATCTGTATTGGGGTTATCCCAGCAGTTGAAATCGCCTAACATGATGATATCTGGTGGGAGGGTGAGAGTAGAAATTTTTTTCAAAAAATTGTTTTCTCTCAGTTTCAGTGCATGGTGCGTAGATACATGCTAACAAAATTATTTCATCTTGGCATGTGATTGTTGCTACCAGGACTCAACCATGCAAGTGTGATGATGAATTTGTAATTTTAAATTTTTTGTTGTTTTGGACTATCACCCCACAGTGAGACGTCCATACTGATTGTGATGGTGCAACCCTGGTTGACCAGGATTCTTCTTCCCCTTGTAGGCAGTGGGTTTCTTGGATGGCCAAGATGTCTACAAGAGGTTTTTGCAGGAATGCCAGCTTTTGGCTTGGGACGTATGAGCCCTGGCTCCCGCGATGTTTAACGTCCCTATTGACACTGAGGTGCCCACAGCGCCTCAGGAGCGGTTGGGAGGACCCTCTGGCCCTATCCCACCATGGCTCATTTTGGCCATGCTCCGCGTCTGTACTCCAACTCTTTCACTGCCATTGTTGGTTCCCTTGATATGACCCAATGATTTAAGGGAATTGCAGTTTTTTGCATTTGCGTCAACTTTTCCTGCACAGGTCTCAAGTTGATTTGATGCGGGTTGTTGATTGAATTTTATATTTTTGAGGTTCAACTTTGTTGCATTGTGCACCGCATTTTCACCCAAATTGTGGTTGCATTTTTCCTCAGTATGTGCATGACTGATGACGCTTTGTGGCTCAGTCTGGTTACTGTGAAAATTTTCGACCTGGGCATATTGTTCTGGTTGGTTGGTTCAGTGAATATCTGAAATATCCTCCCAAATTTGTCTGTGGTTAATGGCGGATTCCGCGTGTGCCACCACTTCAGCCGCTGCTCTCTTGCGGGCTTTTTGTGCTGCTTTATGCTGTTTACTTGTAACTGGGTCCATGATGGAGTATAGTTCATCTTCACCCCAGCGGAATGGGTGGTGGCCATCAGTCATTTTGGCGAAGATTTTATTATCTTCGTCCATAGCTTCTTCACAAAAATCATTTTCCATTAAGCCCTCTTTTACAGGGCATGCATGTTCCTTGTGGCCCAGTGAGCCACAGTGGTTGCAAATGGGTGGTGCGCATTCCAGTGTAACTCAGAATGCAGCTGACTGGCATCCAGCTGTGAAGTGAAATTCTGCTGCGCGGGGAATTCTGGATAAATCCTCTTCCACTTCTGGGAAGGGGTTGATTACAGTGATAGCTTTGCCCGTGCACAGGTCATGCATTTAGCAAAATTGCTGTAATTCGAGTTGTTAGATTTCTCTGTAGGCCACAAGACCTTTGCGGAGCTCCTCCTCAATCACCTTATGAGGAAGGTTGGTGGGGAGTGAGTCAAAGGAGATTAACAAAGTTTTCACTTTGTTCCATCTGGTGCACGCGGTGTGCACAATTTTTTTGCCCTCAGGGAGGGAAATTTCCACGCAGATTTTTGCTGCAGCATTGGCTTCATTGGCTGTTTCAAAACCAATATTGATACAGATAATGCCCATGTTGTTGGTGGCTACGTACACCGTGTGAGGGAAAAGTGAGGGCTGTGCCTCACATGTTTTCTCCCACAGGGTCAGTGACTTATCCCCAAGGAAGAGTCTGATCCCATGTTCCGCCTTTGACAAAGGTTGGTTGAATTGAATGTAAATGTATTGCACGTGCTTTACAGTACTTGCCATAAACCCAGATGGTTTCTGAGTTTGCAATTTTTTTACGGCATGGGTTCCTGGTCCCCCTCCAGGGCGTTTCTTGCCCTTAGTTGCACCGTTAAGCGCACCACTTGCTGCGACGCTCGCCCATGTTGTATTATTTTTGTTATTAAAGTCGCCCATCTTTCCTGTGTGTGATTATCCAAATTTGCTGTTCAAATCAAATCTTAGTAACTAAAGTGATTGTTACAAGAAAGAAAAGCAATATTACATATTTTAGTAATATAAAACGGTTGATCATATTAGATATATAATGATATCAACTCATCAAAGATCAGAACTAATATCTATTCTAAAAGAAATAGGATGATAATAATTATTATAGTAGACATTATAGAATATTAGACGCCAGGACTATTTTCTCAAGACTCAGCCTAAAGGGCTTTCATGAGTTTGATCTCAGGATAAAGCTTAACCAATTATGGGTGAAAATCCAACACCATCGCCACCTCCTGACACACCTTCTAAATTTTATTTACCAACTCTTTGATGGTGAGCAGCGGTGGAAGAGACGTGATTTTCAGGGGATACATAGCCGTTACCAACCTCTCATCTACAACATGGGCTATATCGCCAGTGGTGATGAGAAGATGCTGCCAAATTATTCCTTTTTTAAAATAGGAATTTTTCCCAGTTCAGCTGCAGGGGTTGTTCATTAAAGCTTACATTACCCTTCCTTGTTGAATTAGGGTCACTCTTCCACCAAGAACCCGAGTAAGCACAACATTCTTATAGCCTTAGGTAACTTTATTGGCAGTATAGAATTTAACCTTATGAGGGGGGCGAGGAGCATCCAGATGGGAATTGTGAAAGGCCTCCACTAAGGCGTGGAAACTTTTCTAATTTTGGGCACTCACCCAGATATTCTTGTAGAAAAGGAATCCCTTCCAGGCCAACAAATATTGCACATTGACATGATTTCTGCGATTCCAGAATGGCCTCCACATCTGATTTCTCTGAACCTTTGATTACCACAGATTTTGGATCAGCAGGTGCTTGCCCATGAAATGGCGACAACTGAGAAGAATGAAAGACTATGTGCTGCTTTCATTGCATGGGAAAGGCCAACTGGAAGGCCCCATTGCTAAGAACTTCCTCTACCATGTGAGGACCATAATGCTTGCTCACAAACTTTCTTGAGAGGACCTTCAGATACAAGTGTCACATATCTAGCGTTGCCTGAAAACTACACTGTAATCTCATGGGTGGGCAGCCATATGAAATCCACAAACCTTTTTGTAAATATATATTGCCTTGTCAAGTGCTTCCAAAACCAGATATTGGGTACTCTAGATCCAACGCATCTGCTCTTCAGTGTCAGGGACTTTGGAGCGAGGACACAGACCAACAAGAAATGAGGTGTTGTATCACAGGATAGCCTCATAAGTGGAGAACCCTGTTGATGAATTCATGGCGTTGTTGTACACAAACTGCGCCAGGGGAAGATCAGCCATCCAAGTGTCCTTCGCGGTGGAAGAATAACATCAGAGGTACTGTTTGAGGAGCTGATTAACTATTTCCATCTGCCCGTCCAACTTGGGATAATATGCTGTAAACTGGCATGGATAAATCTTCAAAATAGCCATAATGGCGGTTCAAAACTGAGACATAAACTGCAGCCCCCAAAACTTACCACCTCCCAGGGGACACCAAACATCAAGAAAAAATTTCCAACAAAAAACTGAGCTGTCACCTCAGAAATAATAGTGATTATAAAAGGAATAAAGAGGGGAGATTTTGTAAAGCGATCTACTACCACCATAATTGTGTTGAAACCATTGGAATGGGGGAGCTCAACAATGAGTTGATAGACACTAAAGTCTATGGGTCCTGTTACTGCTTCAGGGGATGCAGGAGACCATTCCTCCCTGATTGATCTGACTTAGCGCGTGCACATGCCACATAATTGGTGATCTACTCTGGCACATCCTTGGAGATTCCTAGCCAGTTGAACGTTTGTTTTATCATATTGAGGCACTTCTTGTGCCTGAGGTGATTACCACCAAGGAAATTATGGTGAGTGTGGATGATTTCATCCCAGAGTTTGGGAGGCACCCAAACCTGGTCACAGAGCATAAGCTGATCCTATAACACTGAGTAATGTGTATGCTTGCGGCTTGGGGCACCCAACTAGTCAAACAGCCTCAACCCTTCATACAGGAGGTTTGAACTGCCAACACCCAAGATACCAACGGCGCCTCCAGCACCCAATCATCCCTCAAAAGTGTGGATGAATAATTGTGAGAATCTGGGTGGAAGGGATCACCATTGTCAACTTTTGTGTCAATTCATCTGTAAGAATCAGGGAAGGGTTGCGATCCAGCAGATCAGGAAGAATATTTAATGCACCTTTTACAAAATTGTATTTGAAGTTAAAGCTGCAAAAGTTGCAGAATATATGAGCTTATTGGTGCGCAACTTCTGGGGTTTCAGAAGTACATCAGAGCCTGATAATTCATCTGTACAATCACCTCACATGCTGCCTCCTGCAGAAGGTATCACTAGTGAGTCAGTGGCCATGCCGCCATAGCCAACTCTTTGTTGTAAATGGCCAGGACTGCTCAGATTTAGTAAATTTGCACAAAAAGTATGCGACTGGGTGTTCCAACCCATCATTCTCTTAAAGCACCACTCCCATAGCAGCCAATAAAGCTTCACACGCTACAATAAAAGGCTTGGTGGAGACAGCCCAGCGGAGAATAAGTGGCGCCATGAACACCTCCTTGATGGCATCAAATTCTCATTGACACTCCTCCATCCATCAGAACTGTCATGGTTAAATGACATCATAGTGGGGACTGACTCTAAAGATAAGGGGGCTACAGGAGGCCCAGAAGGTGAAGCTTCGGGCCATCCCTGACCTCAGGCACAAACTAGAACAACGCTGGGTACAAGCCAAGTATTCCCAGGTTGATACAAGTGAGGTGCCTAACGCCCAGCCCCTTACGTTGGCCCAGGCGTTAAAATGGATAGTTTACACAATCAATGCAGATGGTTCGATTCAGTTAGTTGAGGAACATGGTTTTAAAACCCATTCCATTTATGAAATCATGTGTTCAGGTCAGATCCAGCTTCAATTGATTACTTGAGTGAAATCAGTTTTGGTGTTCGCTACCAATTTAGATGGTAGTGTTTGCATATTGGTGGATTGGTGCTTGGGACCACTTTGGCAGACCCCAAATTCTCCCAACAAAGTTTAATTATGTTTTCCACGACCAACATTCCTTGTTGGTTGACTTCCCAATAAACATTTTCCCGTTTTACATTTTATTTATGATCTTTCGAACACTCCTGTGCATGAACCTCTTCAAGGAGGTCTTGCGCTCCATTACCCTTGCCATTTTGGACACAATCAAGCTATCCCCTAGTGCACCGTTGGTTCGCCCAGGATCCCTCCAACCTGGGTCGCTTACCCCCTTTCTCTTTGTGCATCACGTCGTTTTTGGTGGGTTAATTAATATAAAAATTGCACTTCTCTGCTTAAGTTGATATTTCTCTATCACCCTCTTCTTGGCTCTAATAACTTTCATACTAATGGTTAGTTCCCTGGCATGGGCCTTGTGAACTGAGCAAATCCACGCCGGGAACAGGAGAGTTACTTACACTCTCCTTACATTAGTCGACCAACCACTCAATTCTGTGTGCAAAAACTTTTCCGTGGGAACTTTTCTGAGGTGGAAATGGTGGGCGCCAGCTGGGGTTTCAGCTGTGGTCAGCCACACCGCTGTTTCCTCTTTTTCCCAAAGGTTGGAGAAACTCAGAGTTATTATGGTGCCTCCAACTGGAAAGTACCCACCCTTTGTGCTCATACTTGGTGGATACAGACGCTTTGAGGTCTGAAAGTCATGATTCCCCAACTTTCCACCAAAGTTATCAATTTCAATCTTAATAAATGGGTTGTATTTTAACAGCGCATTCAGACAATGCCAGTGGAATTAGCGTAGATGGCCCTGGGGGCGTTGGCCTTGGATAACGTCGGGCATTCCGTTGCTGTTATGGGAATAGGGTTGTTTGCATCTAAAAACGCGCTTTATAATGGAAACACTATGTATACCTCTGAGCCATATTTGCTCTCTCATGGCTCAGAGAAGGAATCTATTCCCGTGTACCAAATCACCCCAAAAAACCCACTTTTGACCACTTCCATGATTTGCAGCACTCAGGAAGTTGAATGGAACTGCGCCTACAATATGAAAATGTTTATGCCCCTGCTGATGATATGGTAGGATATGTGGCCTCAGTAGTAAGAGTGGCCAAGTATTCATCTCCATTCTTCGATTCAAAATCATACCAGGGTGACATGTTATTGCCAGATGAAGAGTTTAGTGGTAATTTACTGGCATTTTCGGTTTTAAATAAAAATCATTTGGGGTATTTTCTACTGACTGCTATACTTTCCTCCCCTTTTAGGGAAATTAAGCACCACTATTCTGGTAGATACTGGCGCCACTGAAAACTTTATGGACCAGTGCCTAGCCGGCTATCTTGAGCTGAGTTACCTGCAAGGTGGTATGGTTAGGGGAGAGGCGTCCCAAGGTATTCCCACTCTGAAAATCATTGGGACAGTGGACTATCAGGTTGACAAGTACCACTTTTTGGATCACTTCCAAGATATCAAAAACCTCTTGTACCCTATCATTTTGGATGTGGAGTGTTGGCGGAAGTTTGACGTTAGAACCTACTTGAAAGAGAATACCCTATTCTTAACAGTAAAAATGGCCGCACACTAGTTGTTCCTTTGTCTGAGGCTGACGCTCAGGGTGACTTGCCCCACTGACCCCACCTTCACACCCTTAGTCTTGCCTCTATGCTGAAGCCCATTGTAGTGGTTCCCCTACCTTCTTGTTTGGAGGGTCTGGAATTCTCCTTGATGAAGCTTCAGCTGACTCAATACCTGATTATTCCGAGTATGACTGTGACTTCAAACTCACTGTGGATCTGGTGCATATTTCTTCTCCCATTTACCCCTTGACTATTTGGGAGGAAGAGGCGTTAAATGTGTGGGTGAAGGAGCAGTTAGCCAAAGGCGCGATTTCTCAGCGTACCTCCCCTGTATGCTCCCCCTTCTCTTTGTTGAGAAGGCTGATGGTACTCTATGCCCATGCATAGACTATAGTAACCTTAACAATGTCACTGTACCTGATCTACATCCCATCCCTTTGGATTCTCAGATTGCTCGCTATGTGGAGAAAGCGAAGAAATCTCCAAGTTGGATTGCCTCAATGCGTTCAATCAGATCAGATTAAAAAGGGACAAGAGTGGTTAACTGCATTCTACACCAGAAAAGGGTTTTTCTAGTTTTGGGTTATGCCCTTTGGGCTTAAGAATGTCCTTGCTATTTTTCAACGCCACATTGATGCAGTGTTGGGACTTGTTAGGGGTATGCGCGGTTGCCTACATGGACGACATTCTGGTGTTTAACCCTGACCATGAGTCACATGCAGTACACCTTTGGAAAGTATTGGAGCTGTTAAAGGCAGCCAGCCTTATGCTGAATATAAGCAAGTGTGAATTTTTCAAGTCCCAGCTCACTTTTCTGGGCAACTTCATGTTTGACCAAGGACACATGATATTTCTAGACAGGGAAAAGGCGATTTGTGAGTGGCCCACACCCACCTCAGTCAAGGAATTGAGAAGCTTTCTCAGATGTGTACGTTCCTCAAGAAGTTCATGCCAAATCTTTCCAAGGTGGCAGCACCCTTATATAAGGCTAGCGGTGCAAAGGTGATTCAGTGGTCCTCCCTTTTAAAAAGATGCTTTCCAAGCAGTGATTTGCACCCTGTTGTCCACGTCTGTCCTTCGCCATGTCGACCCTTCCAAAGAGTTCATTGTGTCTATGGATGCCTCAAACTTCGCCATAGCAGCTTCCTTGTTACAAGTAGGCAAAGATGGGATAGAGCATCCGGTGGGATATTTAATAGGAAAATGTCTTTTCCAGAGTTGAATTATGCCGTTTATGATAAGGAGTTACTGGCAGTGGTGGAGGCGCTGACTTATTAGCATCACCACTTGCATGGTCATCCTAACCTTTCCGGGTATGTACAGACCACCATGACTTTCTGTACTACTGTGCTCCTCATGTCCTAACCCATGGCAGACCCGTTGGCATGAGACCCTTTACCAATTTGCATTCACTTATGAGTTCACCAAGGGCAAGGATAATGGTTTGATGGATGCTTTGAGCTGCAACCCTGCTTTAGCGCCCAATCCCAAGGAGGTGGAAGCTCATAACACACAGTTGATGATTCTGACAAATAAAATTGTGTCCCAACTTCCCTCTCCTTCAGCCAGCGGGCCAGCGCTTGCCCCTCTGGAAAATGCGGAGGAATATAGTATGTTCAGAAAGGTAGTCCTTTCTCAGCTGCTAGCAGCTGAATATACTATGATACTTGCTAAGAGCGCTTTAATCAAGAGGATCTCTCCAGGAGCTATCACGTGAAGGATGAGATGGTGTGATTTCAGGGGCGCTTATGGGTTCCTGCTGGACCACTGCACCTGGAAATAATCCAGGACCATCATGATGGACTAACCGTTGGTCATCCTGATAAAGCAAAGATGTTGGAGTTAATATGACGCACGTACAATTGGAAGGGCTTGCCTGCTCAGGTGAGGCGATATTGTAAAGAGTGCCTGATCTGCAATCAGATGAAACCCAATCGGCAACCTTTAGTGGGGTTATTGGTACCCACCCAAAAGGCTGAAGGGCCCTGGACTTCCATATTGGCGGAATTCATTGTGGAGTTACCTGTCTCTGATGGTACGATGCCATCGTGGTGGTGGTAGACCGTTTTACAAAGTTAGCCCACTTTATTCCCTGCAGAATAACAATAACTGCTGCTGAGATAGCTAGGCTCTTCGTCACTCATTTGTTTGCGCTCCATGGGGTTCCCCAAGGAATAATCAGTGACCAGGGACCCCAGTTTAGCTCCGTCTTTTGGGCAGATGTGTAAAACTCTTCAGATTTGCCCCTGCCGTTCAACTGCCTATCACCCCCAATCAGATGGGCAGACTGAACGAGTGAACCAGTGCTTAGAAAAAGTTTCTGCGGTGTTACACCGCCGCAGATCGTTCAGATTGGTTTCTCACCTCCCTATGGCCCAAATTAGTTACAACAACACTTTGCATTCTTCTATTGGTTGTTCCCCTTTTTTTGCCAACCATGGCTTTAACCCCACCTTTAACATAAAGCCCAGCTGTGGTTCTAAGGTTGAGGCGGTGGTAAACTTTGCCAAGACTATCAAGAAGGTCCACCAGGGGGTTTCCACAAGTTTAGAGGCGGCAATTTAAGTTTATAAGGAGAACGCTGATGGAAAGCGCTGAGTGGGTCCAGCATATAAGGAAGGGGATCTCGTGATGTTTGATGCTCATAACATCCCTATCAAGCAGCCATGCAAGAAGCTGGGACCAAAGAGGATTGGCCCTTGCCGCGTTGTTAGAAAGGTGGGCCATGCCTCATACCAGCTAGATCTTCCCTCTTCATTTCAGATCTTCTCCATCTTCCATGAGAGCAAATTGACGTTGTTCAGGGGCCCCCACCAGAGACTCCTGAGGACTACCTCATGGATGGGGCGCCAGAGTGGGAGGTGGAAGAAATAGTTGCCTCCCGCCGTGTTAAAAAGAAGACTTGAGTACCTGGTATCCTGGAAGGGGTTTGACGCTGCAGAGAACAGTTGGATTTCAGCACACAACTGTGTGCATGCCCAAGATCTGATTGAACCCTTCCACAAGCGTTTCCCCCAGGATGCTGGATCTCAACCCAAACCGACTGTTGCTGCCATGAAGTTGGCCCCAGTCCACAAGAACTTTTCCCTTGTGCAAGCCCCTGGAGGGGGGTTGAGCCCCATCAGAAGGAGAGGGTAATGTCATGGTTAAATGACATCATAGTGGGGACCAAACCTAAGGATAAGGCTTGGCTCAAGGTGGCTAAAAATATGAAGCTTCAGGCCCTCCCTGACCTCAGGCACACACTAGACCAACGCTGGGTACAAGCCAAGTATGCCCAGATCGGTACTAGTGAGGTGCCCAACGCCCAGCCCCTTATGTCAGCCCAGGCGTTAAAATGGACGTTTTACACAATTAATGTGGACAGTTTGATTTGGTTAGTTGAGGAATGAGGTTTTAAAACCCTTTTCATTTATGAAATCACGCGTTCAGGTCAGATCCAATTTCAATAAACTAATTGAGTGAAGTCAGTTTTGGTGTTTGCTACCAATTCAGATGGTAGTGTTTGCCTATTGGTAGATCAGCGCTTGGGACCACTTTGACAGACCCCAAATTCCCTGACAAAGTTTAATTATATTATCCACGACCAACATTCCTTGTTGGTTGACTTCCCAATAAACATTTTCCCATTTTACATTTTATTTATGATCTTTCAAACACTCCTGTGCGTGAACCTCTTTGAGGTGGTCTCGCGCTCTGTTACCCTTGTCATTTTGGACACAGTCAAGCTATCCCCTAGTGCACCGTTGGTTCGCCCAGGATCCCTCCAACCTGGGTCGCTTACCCCCTTTCTCTTTGTGCATCACGTCGTTTTTGGTGGGTTAATTATTATAAAAATTGCACTTCTCTGCTTAAGTTGGTATTGCTCCAGCACCCTCTGCTGGGCTCTAATAATTTTTGTATTAACGGCTAGCTCCCTGGCGTGGGCCTTATGCACTGAGCACTACCACGATGGGAACAGGAGAGTTATAGACACTATCCTTACAAGAACGGAACATTCTTCCATGTCATGGGATGATGTGGGGCAGCCAGCTGTGAGAGGGCAGATGAGTTTTCTTGAAAAAATATGATTATACCTGTTGAGAATATTACATTCTCAATACTAGGTGACTCCATTAGTGTGCCAGGCTAAACAGTATGAAGACTGCTGGCCCTTGCTTTTTCACCATCATTGGTAACCTTTCCTTACAGGGCCGCAGGCAACTCCCCAATCCAGTTGGACACCAACTTCTCCTTAGCAGATTAACCCCTCTTGGTGTGCACCGGTGGTTCACCCCCATCCTGGGCAGTCTGACCCCTTGCTCCTTCACCTCATGGCTAATCCCAACTAGCACATCGCTGGCTCCACTGATTGAGCTAGTTCCCACAGTTGATTTGTAATTCCAGTTGGGGATTTGGTTGCGCTGACCACTCCTGGTGTTTTAACCCAGCACCTAACAACTGAGGATCTTGAGTCCCACTTCTACAAGCCAAGCTAACTACTGCTAACTAAAAACTTAATAAAGATGGGAAGTCAGAAGATATTTTTATTAAGAAGAAGATCAAACTATTTATAGCCATTTCTTGCCTGTCCACGTCATTGGCATAAGAGCCAGCATCATCAGCACTCACCAGTGATTCTCCCTGCTTAGTATTCGTCAGCACTCTCACTGGCAATACTCATCATCCTCAAATGTCATAGATTACATCAATTCTTGATTTGTTATAAGATAAATAAGTTAAATATATTGACATCCTTGGCGTAAGTCGCTGGTGTCAAATTAAACCAAAATACTGTCAGGGATTCTGCCTAATACTCTTACAAAGTCAATATACAATTTGACTATTAAATTAATAATAAATAGTTTTGGCATCCTTGGCTTAAGTTGACGGTCCTCCAAGGTTTGACTTTCTGCCAGAAATCCCACAATCATTTTCACATGGAGTTGATGCAGGGATAAAAGCATGTCAAGCTTAAATGATTAGTAATAATAGTTTGACATCCTGGGGAAAACACATATCTCTCTCATGAGCCTCACTTTTATATCAAAAGTGAACAGAACAAGTTTTGAGGGAGCATCCGACTGCCAGTGAGCACTGCAACTATAGAGCAGTGAACCACAGCCAAACCGCATAGCATAAGGAATTCAATCCGCCCATCTGTGTGAAGCACATAGAAACAGATGGCTTTCTTGTGGCGATACAACCTAATACAAAAGATTGCAGGATGGACGTGCCATCTGACAGACTTCCTGTTGGACTAGGCTCCTGTATGAATAATAACGGGGAAGGCCTGAACAGCCCGTACATGCCAAATAATGATTCATCAGCATGAATGATGAAGAAACGTGCAAATGTGATGAAGGGTCATAAAAAACCCCTGCAACAAGCGCGGATAATGGGACTGACTCCCCAGATTAGTGCCCACTGAGAACCTGATGAAAGGATTTCCCTTTGGGAGTGAGGAGCAACGCTGAGAACAGCGGTGTCAGGGATATTCCCCACTGAACCTCAATTGGTAGAGGGTATCGGAGCTTCACAGGGAAAAAAGTTTTTTTAGCAAACCAAAAAACCTGGACAAAGTGTTGTTTGGATCTGAAATGGACTCATATTTGACTAGCAAATATCTGCCGCCCAAACCAGTAGAGCAATGACAGAAAAAGTTTTCTGTTGGTATAGAGAAACTTACCAAGGATGCTCAGAGTATTTGCTTGAAAAAGAAGTCAGGCACCAGTTCTGACAAAGCCCAGTCAGGGGAGGAGAACGGTCCCCAATCAAAATTGATCTGGCAACCTGAGCAAAGCATCAGGCATGATCCCCAATACACCATTGGGTGCAATCCCTGATGAATTCAAGTCTACAGAAGGGGCTAAATCATCCCAGAATCGATTGCTGAATCCAAATGGGCCATCAGATACAATCCCTGACAAATTCAAGTCAACAGAGGGAGCTAGAACAGCACATAATCAGTCACCAAATCAGGACAAATCATTGGTGACCAACCCTGATGGAGGAAAAGCAATATTGGGGACCAGATCTGAAGGATTGGACACCTGGGAAAAGTCAGCTAAAAAACTAAAAGTGTCACTAGAAGGGGCTGAAAACCTGACAGCAGTCAAGTCAGTGGCAGGGCTCTGGTGAAATATACCCTGGTTCAGACTGACATGTTAGCGCATCATGGCGTGTCAGCCCACAAAATCAAACAATGGGAGGCTCTCCAGTTCCCGTACCCAACGGCGACCTAATGGGTCTCCAAAAACATCAAACTGGACATTGTGGCTGTTTGATGGGACCACAAATTTTCCGCCGGAGCGGCCAAACGCTGGCTTGATACCCAAATCTTGATCAACATGGCAGTACTTTTCAAGGCATCATGGGTTCAGACTGAAGACGCCCTGGAATGGATGAAAATTATCATGGAGAATAAGGTGATCAAAGCCGCAATTCATGAAGACCTAAAACTGGTGGATGTGAAGTCCTGGATGGATGCCAGTATCGACCTTTTAAACGCAATGGTTTATAACAAGGCTGGTATAACAGCGCGATCCACTCAAGCCATTGGGAGCTTGGGCCTTAAACCAAAGAATTAACTGAATATGCGAAATGATTCCCAAACATCTTGACCACCCCACAAATGGGCCTGACACACCATTCCAGTAGACATGGCACTGGAATGGTATAATACCACATTCTCCCAGAGGAGGTGCTACCATGGATCATGGCCAGGTTCAAGGCTACCAAGGCCTTACACTAGTCATACACCCAAATCCCACCAGCCACTGCATCAGACCTGTTGAAAGCGGGCTGGACAAAGGAAAAAGAGGTGGAGTGGGGACCTTTCCGGGATTGGTCACCAGAAGAGGCCATTAACTGGTCCACCAAAAGATTCACCCCAATGGAAATGAAATACTGGTTCCAAGCGGGGGCCAGTATGGACCTAGTGCACAAATGGGCAGATCTAGGGGTCACAAAACTGATTCAAGAAACTCTTATGAAGCTGTCCTTTTCCTATTGAAAAGTGGAAAATATGGCACGACGTCATAACAATTGCCAAAGCTGCAGACTGGGACAAAGCAGGATTCACCCCAGAGTCAGCTCAACCATTGATGGAGCACAAGATCTTGCCACAGGTGGTAATGGTGATGAAAGGGGTCATGACCCCAGACCTAGGCTGAGAATGGCTCAAAGTGGGGATCCGCATCAAAACCATCTGGGATTGGAAACAATCCTTCCCAGAACCAACGCTAGCTGCCTCATATGCCGCCAAAGATTTCTCCCCCTCCCAAAGCATTCCAATGGAGTGAGGCGGGAGTTCCGGCTGCCATGGAATGGATATTTACAGTAGGGGGCTGTAACAGTGTCACAGTAAGGGACTGGTGCCAGTGTAGTTCAGTTACGCTGGAGGTCCTTCAAAAATACCTGCACCCTACATGCAGCCTGGAATCTTCCCTCAAGTGGTATCAACTGGGTCTCTCACTGAGGGATACCCTCAAATGGCAAAACCTCGAGATCAGAGTGCAAATAGCTAAGAGCATCAGCTGCTGAGGGATCAGTATTCATCAAATTGAAGCATTTCTCAATTGGGTATTAAACCTTGATGAATCGGTAAGCTGGATTTTGAAGGGGAAGACCCCCACTGATGTGCTTAAACCAAGCATGAAAACCAAATCCTACAGCGCAGTGGCAGCGCATACTGACAAAAACACCTGGAATGGAGTGGGAAGCCACATTGAATATATTCGCCGGTTAATCAATGGAGGCTTTATGGACTGCCAAGCGCTAAAATCTTACCTAAAGGATGCTATCCAAATCCACCTGCAGCTAGTGGAGGAGGAGGAATGGTCCAACCTGATATTGTCAATTTATCAGGAGCTCGACAAAGTCCTAGAAGGAGGGGACTTCAATCATCACTGGGTACCCAAACAAGGGTATATTGATATAGTGATCCCAGGTGAATTGGACTGCAAAAACCCTTTAAGTTTGGGATCAAATACAAGAGAATTTATCTGTGTATGGAGCCGACCAGATACACCAACCAAACAGCAAGGTGGGTAACCTTTAAAAACCTCCTGACTGTTTTCGAAAGGGAGTGGGTGCACTAAGCAATTGGTACTGGATTACTGTACTATGGGGAAGTATGAGAATTTTGGCAAGCTGGAAGCAATTACATCGCAAAGTGCCTCCACCCCCAGACAGTGGAAGTGCTCTATGAACTGACACCCTGGATGAAGCTAAACAAAATAGCCCTGCCTTGATTCATCCAACTGCCCAGCCTAAACAGGGTAGTGTACGTCAAACAGGAGGATGCTAAACAAGTGTGCCAGTTCTGTTATCAGACCAGCCACACAATGGCTCAATGCCATCATCGCAAATTTAAAGCAACTAGGGAGTACAAATATGACCCCGTTGGTGGGGTCACCGAGGTCAGAACTAAGACTTACCTCCGCCCAAAAGCAAGGGAATGGATCCTGTACAACCTAACGGAGGTTACAGACATGAAACGCCAACAGCAGAAGTTGGATTTGCCACATAGGGAAGCATGGGAGCGAGAAGTGGCCAAGTGACCTGAAGTGGATGATGAGCCATTAATAAATCCAGACCCCAAATCTTACTTAATGGATGAAGGAACAGGGCCCAAACCAACGGCGCCACGTCCATCCCAAGCGGAATGGATGATCTGCGAGGAGCAAAGATGGCAAAAGGCGAATCTGAAGAAATCCTCAAAGAAGGGATGGATGCATGATGCTGATAAATTGAAATTGAAGACTAATAAGCTGAAAGTGAATGCAAAATCAAATAGGAAGTCATCTGCAAAGCAACCCAAGGAAATTGGCAAAAAACTAGTTGATGCGATGAAATTGGAAAAGTCAGCTGGATGATCACTGACTAAAAAAATGAATGCGGCTGACAAATTTAATGAAGGAGTGAAAACCTGAATGATAGATGAGGGGAATCTGCCACTCCGCCAGTAGGGGACAAGGGATACCTGGATCTGGTTATAAAACCATCCCCATTATCCATCAATACAGAGACAGGGATGGCGACCAATTATCCGGTGCACAGGATGCCTGGTAACATAATCCCAGTCCTGACCAACCGGCCCCAAAAGCTGAGTAATAGACCCACCCACCCTCGACGCCACCTTCCACCAGCAAACAAACCTCAGTACGTGACTTGATCCATAGCCCAGATAATGCTAATCCTCATACCCATGGGTCAGGCAGCTGGAAATGAGGATTGCAACCAAAAATGCTCGGGGGCTGGCAAGCATACAAATGAGGAGGAGGAAAGTGCATCACTTAAAAACTAATAATAATATTGACCTAATTTTTATTTCAGAAAAACAAGTCAGTAACCAAAAGGACATGGTGCTAAGCTCAAACCGCAATGTGGTGAACCACCCATGGTCCTGCCAGATAGGCTGTCAAGACCTCTGGATGGATCATGTGGCTATCATTGCAATGAACAAGAAAATAGAACTGGAATTTGTGGAGGAAACTCATACAGGAAGGATCTTAATAGTGACTGCTGCAAACAGGGAAACCAGCAAAAGCCTCCAAGTGGTGGCAGTCTACACTCTGCTGAAGCCCTGAAAAAACTGTATCTTTTGGGAATTCTTATCAGAAGTGCCATCTTAAGCGATGACAGTAATAGCATGAGACCTGAACTGTTGGACGAATGTGAGTTGGGATATGTTCCTGACTAGTGAATGCCTCAACAGAAAGGCCAATGAGATGCTAGAAATACTTAGTCAAATCTGGGATGTGCCTAACAATCGATGAAGAGGACGATGACCTGGCCAACTTAACATGATGGTCATACAACTCTGCCAGATCCCCACAGTCCAGTTCATGCTTAGATTACATCCTAATGTCATCAGATTTCAAGCCGCTGACATCAAACAGTGAGGTCAGCATAAATTCTAAAGTGACCACATGGTCATCCGCATGGATATTGATCTCAATGAACCCCTGAGGCATCATGAATGGCAGTTGGCACCAAACATGCTGAGGAATGGGGAATGGCGCCGAATGATCAACGAGGGTCTGGACTGACTGGTCGCATACTTGGATAGCCATCTGGAGTTGGACTCACTAGAACTATGGACTTGGATCAAAGCAAAACTGAAGCAAATTATCATGAAGTTTAAAAAAAGTGACCACCTACAAGCAAACTGCTGCCGTAAAACAGCTGAAGTCTAAGTTAGAAAGACTGAGGCTCACCTGGCAGGACAGTAAATACTGGTGGAGCAAGCACCAAACAACGCACAAAAAGTATCAGGCCCTAATGACAAAGCAAGACTTGGAGTGACAGACCAATGTGATGCACCAATATCAGAGTTTAATGAGGACGATGATAAAATAGGGACTGGCGTACCTCAGGAAAAACCAAACCAAGGCTAGGATAAGGGAAATGGAGACAGCGGAAGGGGAAGTATCAACCTACCCAGAGATGATCAAGCGCAAAATCAAAAATTCCATTATAAACCTTTCTGACAATGAGAAATGAGCAAATCAGCAATAAATACCATAATTGACCTGGCCAAGCCAGCACTGGGGGGCTGTACGCCAGAAGATATTGCCAAACTATCCACCAAAATTTCTATCAATAAAGTTAAGTGGGAACTGAAGAAGTCGCTAAAAATGAAAGCACCTGGCCCCAACAATATGTGTGCAGAAATATATAGCGCATTCTGTGACCAAATCATGCCAGAGCTCAAATCCTCAATAACCACAGTTTGCAAAACGGGCAACAAATTCCAGGAATCCAGGAGACCCAAATTGTACTCTTGTACAAAAGGGACTTCAATGGCAACTTTGGAACTGGCGCCCAATAGCACTATCAAATGCAATTATAAGCTGCTAATGCGCATACTATCTAATTGGCTGATGGCAACAGCACCGAGCATGCTCCATAAGGCCCATAATGGATTCATCAGGGGCTGGAGTATTTGGGACAGCATCAGGGCAGTCCAAAATGTACTCCAGGATGCGTGGGGGACTGAACAGGGGTATCTTATGTTCCTCAACATGGAAAAGGCATATGACTGAGTGTCGTGGTCATTCTTACACAAGGCGTTAAAGGAAGTTGGCATCCCTGACACTTTCTGTGCATGGATAACAGCCTTGTACTTGGGCCTAGTAACTAAGGTGATCATCATGGAAGGCATAACCAACGATATCCCAGTCAGGCAGGGGCTCCAACAAGGTGACCCTATGTCGCCAATAATGTTTAATTTTGCAGCAAACATTTTGTTGTCAGCAGCGGACACAAAAATCTGGGGCCTAGACCACCCAAACCAAACACCATTGAAAATGCTGGCATTCACCAACGACACAGTAGTAGGCATAAGCTCACAACTGACCTCCAGGGTGCTGAAGAACTTCTAGACCTATACCAGTTAGCCTCAAATGTGAAAGTCAACTTAGCAAAAACCTCAGTAAAGAAAATTGCATCCCAATCTTCAGCCTGCCATCTGACACAACGCCGATCATGAACTCCCAGACAATCCAATATCTCAGGATACTCTTCAACAATAGGGGAATGTGGTACTGGAAACCAAACAAGAGGTATTGTCAAGCCTATCGACCTATATGGCATGCTTAAAGAGCACCAGACTATGCCTCAAAGAGGAAGTGCAGGCAATCAATGTCTTCATTCTCTCCAAGTTGTGGTACGTCGCCCATGTGCTGTCAATGATCCTGAACCTGGAGAAGAAAATCAGGACATTGTTCCATACCTTCCTGTGGTTCAAGGTAAAGGCGGCGTTGATATCACTGGAAACCCTGTCAAAAAGAAAGAGTGAAGGAGGAATGGGCCTCATGGACTTTGAAGCCCATGCTCGGCGGATCTGGGCGAAATTGTTTTTTAAACTAATGCAAACATATATGCGCTGCCTGAACTTAGCATGGGGTGTGAACTGGGCGAGAGCCCAAGGCCTCCAAGGGCTGGTCTCTCCTCATTCAATATGCAAATGGATGTCAGACCACCCACGATTACCCTCCCAAAAGGGTACTCCATAATATTAGTGACTATGCAATTGGGCAGTTTGCCAGGGTGGATGGATGTTTGAGCGGTTAGATTGGGATACTGACCAAAGCCACAGGAATGTTGTTGGGATTTTTTGTCCATATTACCAGCCTGCTAGATTACCAGGAATCTCTAGGGAGAAATTCCCTAAGGCGAAGTGAATTGGAAATTGGTTGGCCTGAGTTTCAGAGTTTCTACGTTTGTGGGATTTTGGGATATTCGCCTGGTTGTATCCATCAGGGATCAATCCAGATGAATACTTAAGATCTCATTTAGTGGAGTTGCTGACAAAATAGGGGTATCTGATAGTGATTAACTATCAGGTGTACCAATTGGGATTGGTTAGGTTTCATCACCAACTGATTGGGAATGAATAGCAAGTTGTGAGGTGAGTGATGCCACCTGCAACTAGCGTATTGATCAGTTGGTATGTAACCTGCCTTAATGGGTAATAAGTCCCATTACCTAAGCAGGTCGCTAGCCAAATATGGTTGGTACGCTTGGATCAAGAGGAAAACGTTAAGGACACATTTTCCAACTCTTTCCATTTAGATCTCAATGATGTTCAACGACGGAATCCTAGCCATGATGGGGAAGACCATTGCTGCTAAGACAAGGATGGGTGTTTCAAAGGCAACGGCTGCCATTTCATTGAAGAGGCGTCAACCGAGGGTTAGACAGCCAAATTTCCCACTATATATTCCCTAGGGCTCACTATAATAAAAAAGTTAGATAATAAGTTATTTAATTCTAAGTTGTCCATTTGGTATATAGTTAAACTATCATTAGCTTCCATTGTGCTATTCTGTCTCAATGATATTATTGCTGTGTGAGATCATTGGAAGACTCTTAGAAAAAAAGTAAAGATCTGAGCGGGGATCTAGAGAAGAAGGAGACACAACTGGGGATTGCTGATGACTGTGTGTTGGACCAAAGAGACTGTCACCAGGGAATCTCAGCAAAGATTGGGTTGGAAAGAATGAGGGAATGAATCCCTAAGATCATGACATCTTAAGTATTTAATTGGGAATACTGGCTGAGCGTTGGGCCAAGATATAAGAATTTATACTCAACTACGGATAATAGTTATCATACTATTATCAATCAATAATCTAATATATTATACAACATGAAAAAGTGCACAAGAAAACTGAACCTGTGCAGTAAAAAGATTACTAGGGTTGTTTGCCGATAATAACCCTCCAATAAATTTTTATAGATGTTGAGGATCATAATGTCACAATGATTTTTGAAATGAGCTAAGAGGAGCAAAACTGAATAGCTGACAAATATGCCACTAAATCGAACAAAAGAAGGTACAAATTGACACTAATCAAGTACAGGGATCCGCTCCCAAAACCTGGATGCAACCTGCCCACTCAGCCCAAAATTTTTAAATGACTGGGCCGCCAAAGGCCATGATACCAACTAACTGGTGAAGGAGTTGTTTTTGGGGCTGAACTCCCGCTTATAATGGCTAAACAGAGATTGGCAACCTGGCGGATCCTAAATCATGCATTCAAAATGGGCAAACATAGCGGGCTGTATTACCTACACAAGGAGTGTCCCATATGCACTGAACCAGAAGTAAATATCGCTCACCAATATTATGAATGCGTTATGTTCAAAAAAATACTGGTCCATGATGCAATACATCCTATTGGGTAAACTTTTACCAATGGAATTACACCCATCGCAGGATCTGTTTTTTTACAAAATCCTTGAGAACAGCTCCAATCCAACTACGAGCCTTCATCTACCATTACTGTGTATGGGTAATTCATCCAGCTCTTGTTGCCAAGAGTTTGAGCAATGAGCTCCCCCATCACAATAAGTTTGGTGATGAAGACCATTTGGATTATATCCAATCAGCTCTAATGGATCTCCAAATACTTGCACCTAATCCCTGGGTGTTACAAAGCCACAAAATTGGCTTTCCTTACTGGATCAATTGTTGTACATGACGAGGCAACTAATTGACTAAGACTCAAATGGCCTATAAGCCTGCCAATAATAGAACTGTGTCTAGCAATGGCGATCATCAATCAGTAATGGTCAGAGGTGCTAGATCTCAAGCAGCCCGATCTCCTGGTACTCTACCCTCAGCTGAATCGCCAATATTCCACCTGTTATTTCTCAGCATAAAGGCTTGATTACACCAAGTCAGTTTGCACATGGTATTAGCCACTGAGCAACCAAATTGGACAATATGAAGATTGCCGACTTTAATAAAACTCAATAAACTATATGTGGAGCTATTGCCCCTTATTTTGACCTTTATTATTTAATACAAATCGCAGACTTATCTGCAATTACCTAATCATGGGGAAAAGACCTTCTCTTCAATCCTCCGTGTGACTCTTTATATCGTGGTTCCCCAAGCTGGATGCATTCTTGGCTTTGTATTCTTCTATTCATCTTTCCATTTCTAGAAGTTCTCGTTTATATGAATCTCAGCATAATTCCCCTCGATTTGCTAAATGGTCATCATTTTAATCAATTATAATTTGTATACCTTTTCCAGAAATCTTGAGACT
Source organism: Massospora cicadina (assembly GCA_022478985.1). Lineage (NCBI taxonomy): Eukaryota > Fungi > Entomophthoromycota > Entomophthoromycetes > Entomophthorales > Entomophthoraceae > Massospora > Massospora cicadina. The sequence continues at coordinate 21,321 of JAKSZP010004341.1, read as the reverse complement.
CATCTCGATTCCCCCTCCAATCCACTGGTATGGGTAGCATATATCCAGTCATATAACTTACCAACATTACCCCCCCCCCCTTTGACTGGATGATGGGCTCTTACTGTTTATATCCTTGGAGGAACTTTGCATGAACTTGGTTGATAATCTGACACCCTGCAGGTTCCTTAATAGTGTAGACATCCATGCCAGTCTTCTCAAGTATCTCAAATGGCCCAGCCCAGATGTTGGAGAGCTTGTTTTTCCGCCCAAATCCGTGCTGGTCGTGGAATAGAACATGGTCCCCTACAACAAACAGTGGAAGTCCGCTCCATCTCTTATGATCTGCTGCCTGATAGCGAATCTTATTGGCCAAATTAGTTAGGTAGGCTTCTGTTTGCAGATTGATCAATGTATCCACAAGAGTCTTCAAATATCGCTGAGGGTCCACACCACCAATGTCCTCTACACATGAATAAAGTAAGGCGGGAAGAGCTGGATGTTGACCATACAGCAGTTGGAATGGGCTCTTACCAGCGGACGAATGATAGCTGATATTATACGCGAACACAGCTGTAGGCAGAAGGGGCTAGTAGTATTGGGGGTTAAAAAAACCAGCTTTTACAATTAGATTTAAAAAGATTCCATAATAAGAAGAAATGAATTTAAATTCCAAGTCCTGATCCCCATTAGTTTTCTTGAGGAAAATACCCCGAACAATTTTTCCCCGGAGCCATTTTTTGTTTGAATCTTTTCCCTTTTTATGTCGTAAATTATTATAAGCCCGGCAGGGAAAAAAAATTATTTTATTTTTCCTTAAAACTTAAAACATAAAGTTTTAAGGGGGGGCCCCCCCTACAAATGTTATGGGAGAAAATTTGTTTTTTTCGCGTGGGGGCCCTACCAAGGAAAGGGGGATTTTAACAGCGGGAAGGTTTTCTTTAAAAGGTTTTCCCTTAAATGATGGCCCAAACCTTTTCCTTTACCTAATGTCCCCCGAGTTTTGGGGCTAAAACCCGGTTTTTTCCACAATCCTCCAGAAACCCCAATGACTCCAAATAATTAAGTTAGGGGGGGGGAAATTAAATTCCGATAAAAGCCCCTGTAAAATTTTCCCCCTAGATCAATCTACCCTGGGCGGATCCTTTTTTTTGGGCCACCATTTTAATTTTTTAGCAAAAAAATCATGTTCCCATTGGCACTAAAAAGCAATCTATTTTGATTTTCCTGGAGGGGTTTAACTTGTCAAGGAAGGGGCCCCAATGTCAGCCATTTCTTCATGAGTACCGACAAGGGCTGATTTAACTATTGGTTTACCTTTAGAATAAAAATTTTTTTAAATAGAAAACTTATAGTCAGGGAGTTTTTTTGGAAGTTCAAGAAATAAAAAAAGGAAATGCCCCAGCCATTTTGTTTCTGGGAGTCCCCCTTAAGGGAAAAATTATCCTTTTGACATGAACTGTTTGAAAATTTGGAAAAACAAAAGGGGGGCGTTTCAAAAGGTTGAACATAAAGAGAAAAATTAAAAAAAAAAGATTTTTCTTTAACAACAAAAAGTCCCCAAGACAAAATTAATAATACTAAAACCCAACTTTTTTTTTAGTACTAGATGGTCCCAACACAATCAGTCCAACTTGTTGTCAATGCATGGAAGAGGGTAGGAATCCTTTTTGTTACATTATTGAGTTTGTGGTAGTCAATAACCACTCAATTAGGTTGGGACCATCTAGTACTAAAAAAATAACCACTTGATTGGGTTAGACCATCTAGTACTAAAAAAATAACCACTCGATTAAAGCCATATTTTTTCTTTACAATGAGCACAGGTGATGCTCACGGACTTTTTGATGGCTCTAGCATCCCTTGCACCTTAAGTTTATCCACCTCGCCAGAGGCAACCTCTTCCATCGCTTTTGAATGTCTAATAGGTCGCGATCAAATGGGAGGGTGATCCCCCATATCTATCTGATGTACCACCCCTTGAGTGCATTCCAAATCATGATTGTCGTGTGCAAAAATATCTTGATACTTTTCAAATAACGCCATAGCATTATCTTGCTGTTCCGCCAATAATCCAGTAAGTGTTTCCCATAGAACCATGGTCAATATGCTGAACGATGAGCATGTTGATAGTCCAAGATCCTCCCATGAGCCAAAATAATGAAAATGGCGAACTTCCTCTATAGGAGCTAAGTGTAGGTAAGCCACCACTTGGTGCCACTGGATTGTTATGGTTTCTTTCTGTAAATTCGCTAGCAGCACTCTCACCTCCCCATTCCCAGGGAGCAGTAGCCCTGGAGCCTCATGTGGTTTGAGCCGTGTGTGCTGGTGAGGCGCCATAATTTCTCTGTAAAGCCCTTTAGGGACATTGATCTCGAGCTCAGTCCCTACTATACACTGGTGTCCATATGGTAGGCTCAAAGCACTCGCTGCCTAAAGCAGAATCCCTTTGAACTCATAAATCTGGTTGGGGAGGGCCCTGGTTCACCGCTTCATTTGTTGATAAACAAGAATCACCCCCATCGCTGTATGCTAGATTACTTTGACTAAAGCAGAATGGATCTGTTGGGATTCCACAAGAGGTAAAATATACAGGGATCTGTTGTCCTTAAATATTAAGAGTTTCCTCCGCCATATTTATCACAACACCAAATTTCCTCATAAATACCGCGCCAATCAACATGTTGTAGTTGTTATTTGGCAGAAACACCACTGGAGTTGAAGCCCAAACTGACCCAAATTTTGAAGGCAACGCACTATATGCTCCTTCCAACACGGTGCTGTGTGTCCCCGTGGTCCCATATACTACTCAATGGTCCACATCCAGTCCCAACAGAAGCTTAGCCATCAACCTGGTAGAGACTATGTTCTCAGGGGCTCCCATGTCTATGATAGCGCGGATTTTTGTGCTTTGAACAAAAATGTCGCAGTAAGTGCATTCTAAGTAAGAAGAACCACCAGTGTTTATTACATGTACGTCCAAGGGCTTTGTGTTACTCAAAAAGGAGGAAATGCCCTTGCTGACCTGAGGATATTCACTGGCAATTTTTTCCACCAGAATAGCCATGTTAACCCCTACTAAAGAGGTGACATCTGTCAAGGGATCCGCATTGCTTGTGCCAATCTGTTCCAGGATCTGCCACGCATATGGGTTCTGCTCGTCCTGGCGGAACTCTGAGCTTGGGGGAGAATTCCTTCTCTCAGAAATGGAATTGAGGATATATGATGGAAGATGTTGGTATAATAAATCATCCAATTGAGTTCTGAATCCTACTCAAAGAGATGCTTGGGAATCGTTAGGCACAATTGAATTGGACTTAGCGGAGATAGAGCATTCCATCTCTACTCCATTTGAGCTTTTCCCTGCTCAATTTTTTTAGTTGGCACACATACACTTGTGGGTTGTTAGGGCAATTACCCACATAATGCCCTCTTTTTCCGCATTGGAAGTAGGTATTCATAAAAGTTTTATGTATATAGCTTGCAGTGGAAGGCCCAGTTTGAAAATTGACAGTATGGTTCTAGGGTTGTGTACAAACCAGTGGCATGTACATAGGCTGAAAAGGGTCCGCCATTTTGTATGAGGGACAAATATGTTCCAGCGGTTGATAGTTCGGCTACTGCAGCCCATATCCTGACGAGTTTGGTATGGAGACAGCAGAGTTTTTTGGGCTACATTAGGGGTGTCAATATTGGTGGAGAGTCGACGTAAAGTGTTCACAATCTGAATAATTCCTGCATCTCTCTGTCCAAAACGTGAGACGTAGCGTTATATAGTTCCTAATATGGTTTGATGGCTGCCATCATCACTATACCAACATCCTTGGAGGATAATATGTTAGCTCTGAATAGTACATGCGCTTCTGCCAAGAAATGTTCCAAAAATTCTAACAGGGTCTTGTTTCGGTGAAACTGTATAGTTAGGAAGTTAGCCTTCCATTAGGCCATCTTGGTCACGCCCCTGAACAGCCAATTTTAATCCTTAACTTCTTTGTAGGATACTGAGCTGTTTGGAAGGTAGCAGGTAACTTAATCAGCGCTTTCCACATCTAAGGCGAACAGCAACAGTTTTGATTTCTGCTGATCAGAAGCTCCTTCCATGGCAAATCTGAATCACTTGAAGTAACCATGTAGATTTCCGTCATGAATAAAGGGAGGGAGTTTCTTGATCCAAACAGCTTCGCCTTGCTCCAGGATTCTGCTGCAAGAAGCAGGAGAATTGGTTCCTGAGCGACTAAGGGAACCACCCCCTAGTGAACTATCATACAGCCAGCAGGACAGAATTGGATTTATTAAAATGGAATCAGAAGAAGTAGTGTTGCATGGGAGGTCCATTGCACCGCCCAAGGGATATTCATTAGCTGATCCATAGCATTCTTCCCCTGAATCACCACTAACTGCACCACTACCCCAGCTCTGGCATGCTCCAAAAAATGTTTTTTGATTAACTGCTCTGTTTTGACTGTATAGCATCTACACCATCCATCCTGAAATTCCCGTTGCAGTGTCTTGTATTGACGTTGCAATTCCCAACAGTGTTCCTGCTCAACGTTCAGTTGTTGCTCCACTGCTTGTAGTCGCAAGAGGACTTCTTTGATTATATTCTGCATTTGTGCATGCTGCCAGCTAGCGTTACCGACTTGATGATTAGTGTTGTTTATTTGGTTAAGGAGGGAAGCTTGTTCCCATACCAATTCCTCATTGACCCGTCAAAAGGTATCAAGATGTCCTTGCATGTCTGCACACTCTATTGTCTCACCAATCAGAAGAGGAAAAGCTCAACTGTGCTCCACCTGGCTAACAACTTCCAGTTGAGTAACCCGATGGACTAGCTGTAGATGTGGGGGATGTTGACCAAAGGATAAGCGCGTTATTTATAGTTTTCTGACATCTCCATTTGATGCAAAGTTGAGTTAATTCAGCTGAGATGGAACCAACTTGATCCACCACTTGTTGTTCCATCAGTGTTATATTTTCCCTAAGCTGAGAAATAATGGATTCAAGCGCTTCCACCCGTTCTTCTAGATCCGTCATGAAGCACTTGGTATTGCTTCCCAATGTCATTATATCCAGAATCCATCCCACCAATAGGCCATGTCAATTCAACAGTTCTCCTATTACCCAGGGTAACTCTAGATTTAATTGTGGTAACAAAATGTCTAATCGTTGGCAGACATCCCCAACATGATGGTCCATCTGCACCAGCACCCCCTGCACTTCTGAAAAAGAGCAATTGAGGTGGTCAAGCAAGAGGCAGGTATCATTTTACTGTGCTTGAGCAAAGTGCATTACTTCTCCAATCTCTATATTGTAACGAGCCAGCACAACAGTAGATGGCAAATTGACAGTTGCTCATAGGTGACAAGATACTCCTCAATTCCGTGAGTACCAAGGCAACAAGTCAATCCCATTGTAGTCACGTCCAGATAGGACATGTACAGAGCCTAACAATTTATTTGGTCTCATTGGTTATAAAGCAAACTAAAGGCATACTCCCCCGCCTAATCCTCATATAAATGATATCCACACAACAACCACTCCATAATATCCCGCAGCTGCTGAGGCGTCACATTTGTGGAGTGTCCATGTTGCTCATCCATCAGCTCATGGTCGTTTCCTAATAGTAGATTAATCATAACCTCATCATTAACCAGTTTGGTTACAGTAAATAATACCAGTTCATTGTTGGTTGCCTCCTGTACTTCTTCAGCATAAAACGCATGGAATCTGATCAAATTTTGTCATAAAAAATGCGGGCTCATCATCTTATCCTAGCGTTGAAGTAATACAGTTGACCAGTGCCCCCTGTAGTGAGCACCACTGTTATTTATCAGCGTATAGGCTTGATTCTGCTGAGTCAGTTTTCACATGGTACAGCCACTGAGCAACCAAATTGGATGATATGAAGATCACCTAATTTAATAAAACTCAATAAACTATATGTGTAGCTATCGCCCATTATTTTGACCTAATATTTATAATACAAATCACAGACTTATCTGTAATTACCTAATCATGGGGAAAAGACCTTCTCTTCAATCCTCCATGTGACTCTTTATATCTTGGTTCCCCAAGCTGAATGCATTCTTGGCTTTGTAATCTTCTATTCATTTTTCCATTTCTAGAAGTTCTCGTTTATATGAATCTCAGCATAATTCCCCTTGATTTGCTAAATGGTCATCATTTTAATCAATAATAATTTGTATACCTTTTCCATAAATCTTGAGACTCATCTCGATTCCCCCTCCAATCCACTGGTATGGGTAGCATAACATTCAGTCATATCAAATTCCCAACACTGCCATTACTTTTACTTTTCCATAAAATTTATTTTTGAATAAAGTATGGAGTTTTACAAAAAATAGTTTGACATCCTTGGCATAAGTCGCCAGTGTCAAAATTAACTGAAAACTATAGGGATCAACTCCCAATACTTTTTAATGTCAAATTTTAGTAATTTGTAATCTTGATTGATAATATTCAATATCTCAACATTTTTGGCCTCAGTTTCAGTTTTGAGACCCACCAATTTTCTATCAGGCATGCTGCCTGATACTTTCTTGATCCTGAAGAACAAGACAGCTCAACCCAACTAAATGGGGAGCACAAATTGGGGTATTATCATTAAATAATAAATTGAAATTAGCAAACTAATTGGCAATAATCCAAAATTAATTATTATACTAATTTTGTTAATATGTGAGGAATATCGCCTGGTTAAAAATCTGACATATCCCCTGACTTAACCAGATGATAATCCTCAAGCATGACTCCACCATTTTCAGTGGGCCAAAACATCATCAACGCACCATCTAGTACTAAAAAAATATTACCATCTAGTACTAAAAAAATATCATCAACGCAATAGTTGGGAGGTTCTTGACTCTTCCCCCCATCTCCAAGAGCTGATGAAACTGAACGTTGGGGATGAGGTTCCACTGGTGGCAAGTTATCAAAATCTGAGGATTGATCACTTGTTTTTTATTATCCTGCATGTCTATTTGGGCTGAAGTTCTAATAATTGATCCTCAATAGTGCCTGTAGTTTATGGTATTTTGACCGTTCAAAAACTCAATAGGCCTACTAAATTTGCCTTGACTCTTCCAGCCGATTTTGGGCGTAATTTTCCCTTCATGTTCAGGAACTTCTTCTGAGGCAGGTGTGTATACAAGCTGTAGATTAGGCGCGTCCAGCTTGTCAACACTTTCTCCAAAGAAAGGATTCAGTGAGAAAACCTAGAAAGAGATAACATAAATAAAACTTTTATTATAAGTTATTTATTAAATGCTAGTCATTAGGCCAGGCGCCAGTATTTATACCTCTAGAGCATCTCCTGGCCACATCCAGCACAAAATTTAACAGATATTTTACCACCTCAGTTTGGCCCTTGAACTGATATGACTGAAACCTTTTTTTAGGTTTATTGTTGGCAAAATACTCTCAAAAATAAGGAGGATTTCAGGTACAAAAATTGCGATAAAAGCATGCAAAATTGCCATAGGATCCTCTGAATTTCAGTTCATTATACTGCTGATGATATACACCTTCTGTGAACTTTTGGCATCAGTTGAAGTAAATGACGCACCCCTAATTGGGGCGTCAGCAGGTCTCTCCCTCAATAGCACTAGTTAACCCCTTTTGGGCAGTCCGTGCAAGTGCTATTGTGCTGATTACGTGGATCAACATATGAATTTTGCCCTAAGGTGGAAAATTGATTACGTTTTTTTGTTCATCTGAAGTCCATGGGATTTTCAGACATTAACTTTGGGTCAGTCCTGAACGATTTTGTATACAGGTAATTTGATTGTGTTCCCAATAATTGGGACCAATTGCTGAGATTTGATGAATAGGAAATTGGCCATAATATGCGAGCATATTTGGGCCTAGTGCTCCAATAAAAACTTGGTCAAATTGTCATTGAGATATTTGGCCCAAATTGTATTATTGCAATAGGCTTTGAGGTTAGAATATAGGTGTTAGCTCAAGCATTGAAAGGGTAATCAGCCTGATCTGATGGTTGTCAAAGGTTTATTTTCAAGTCAACCACCAGAATCTGACAGTACCCAAGAAACTCTGAAACTGCTACTGGGCGGTAGGAGTGGGCCACATAAAGTTTTTTTAAGCTTTCTGGATGGCTGTTGCATAGCTGTCCTTCAAGACCAAGTTCCCTAGAAAAGTAACCTTCTCCCTGAAGAATTTAATTTTGATGGGTTTTATGTAGAGGTCAGCCTTGTGCAACGCAGCCAGCACCGCCTCCAGGTCTTTCTAATGCTGCTCAGGAGTGGGGGAATGCATGAGAATATTGTTGATATATACCGCTGCACATGTGAACCAAAGATCACCAAGCACATCATCAATCATCCGCTGGAACATTGCCAGGGCCATTTTCAAGCTGGAAGATATCACGCGCAACTGGAAGATACCTTTTCTGGTACAAACCGCCATAAGCCACTCCTGGTCTTCTACTACCTGAACTGGCTGGACGCATTCACGAGATTAAGCTTTGAATTCACCTGGGATTTTAAAATTGCCTTGCTAATCATCTGCTTGAGGGGAAGAAAATAGGGAGTGTGAACTGTACTTTTGTTTAAATACCCATAATCTATGCAGGGGCACAATGTGACATCACCTTTTGAGAAAAACTATGCAAGAAGCGATTGGTGAAGTTCCCTTAAACACTTAGACCTTTGTGAGCATGTCATTCAACCACATCTCCAGGGCCTTGCCTTCTGTTCTGTATAAGGGTACATGGGACAGTTGATGTTGATTACATTTACTGTCATGCGAAAAGCCAGGTCATACTAAAAGTGAGAGGGAAGACAGTTGACTTTCCAATATAAAAAATGAATTGGTACCAGGCCATGCTGGAAGGTAAATCTACCAACAGTGATGTGGGGGAAGGGGTTGAAACAATTTAACCCATTGCTTTAACAGGAGAGAAGGTATCATCAAGTGGAAATTAGCCACATGCACTCAGATTTGCAAATGACAAAACGTTAACTCTAGGTCATTATTAACCTGTTGCCGCCACCACAATTCAATCCTCAGAATATTGGGGAACATCAAGTCCAGTATAATGGCGAACCAATCCCAAAAACCATACCATGCACTGAGAATGATAGAAAGCGGTGCACCACATAACATGTCATTGAGGACAATGACGCACTCAATACTGAGGACCTAACGGCAAGATCCAAAACAAATCCTGGAAGATCTAAAAGCTCATAAAGTTCCATGCTGCCCCTGTGTCCAGGTGTGTCTCTGCGGAGACCATATGAGAGCCCACCTGGATCTTCACAGTTAGCAGAAAATACACTTGATCTTGGTCTTTAACCTCCTTGAAAGACATACCCAGGAGAAAAGGGGTGTTCGCCAGAATATCCTTCAGGTCATTCTCAGGAGAAGAAACTGTGGTATCACCATCTGAAATAACCCTACCTTTAATGATTTCAATTACAGACAACCATGGTACCAACAGATTAACATATAATGGCTCTACTGGAGCATCTGGATCAACTTCTTGAATGCTCCCAAACAAGAACATAACAGCAGGTCGGGGAGGCAGGTGTCAGATAATTAGTAGTTCAACTAGGTAGTAAGAATGATCCAGAGTTGACTCCTTCAACTTTTAATATAAAAATTAGGGATTAGTACTTAGTGGTTTGCTATTAATCGGAGTAATGGTTCTACTACCCCTATTCCGCCATTTAGGTCATTTTAAAATGAGGGGGTTGCTTTAAACCCCTGGTGAAATCGGCCAACAGACTTTGAAGTCCTACCTCTTGCCATCTTGAAATTAGCTCAACTTCATAAGTGAACCCCCTTTTTTTAGATCCAAAGGATGTTCAGGGAGTGAAGGAATTTTATCACTCAATCTCTACTTAGAATTTTGGTATTAGCTGATTTACTCATAAGTGCAAGATGGCTTACTGGAGGGATTACATTAAAGTGTTCCCTCATGATTACATCATTCTGAAGGTCAATATCACATCTAAAGTTTAAGCTTTATCATGGTGATAAGGTTTTTGAGAGTGGTGATATGCTAAATCATCATTTAGCAAAATCAGGAAGCCCTTTGCTTAATTCAGACTCATCATCTCCCCCTACTAACCTCAAATCAGTGAAAATGCTAAGTGATATCAATTTCTTGAGTTTTTTTTTATTTTAGTTCCTCCAGTTTTACTAATAGAAATATAACAGTTCCAAATTCCCCTTATAGTTATTAATATTGCCTTTTATACAGTTTTGAAGAGCATTAAAGAGTTGTAACCCTCCTGCAACTACCCTATTGTTGAATTCCTGCATATACAGCACCTGAAAACACCTTTAAACACCAGGATTTCAACAACGGAAACGTTATTGCAGGAATGAACAACACCACCACGCTTGCAATCTGTCCAAGCTGGCCAGGTTAAGGTGCAATAGGGACCCAACTCATTCACCTGTGGTTTAAAAGAAAACCTCATTGTTGGCTGGGCTAGGAGGTACTCCCTGACTGGGGTGAAAAACTATGATTGAGAGAACGGGCTTTCCATTTGTGAAACAAACCAATGCAGCACCATTTTTTCAAAAAGGGTGGAGAAGGACCAAAACTGGGTTGTTCCGTTATGTCATGGAGCGTGCTGATATTAATAAGACAAGCATGGAACTTTGGGTACATGAACACTCAAACCTCAGCCAGAATACCTTAGGTACATCCATCCAAATTGGCAGATTTGAAAGACAGAAGGAAGCTGTGAGGACTAGCCAGGGAATACCAAAAATAGAAATCATCGCCACTAATGTCTAGCGGAACTCCTACACTCACAAAAAGATTTGTAATGTTTTTTTTGGTTTCTATCTAAAATTAAAATGGCGGAAAGGAAAAATGGAGCAAAAGCAGTACCTGTTGGGAACCACTGCCCTATACTCTCATTGAATGGGGAACTTGGGCTAAGAACACTACAGTTGAGAATAATTCATGATTCAGTCCCAGCAGGTTGACATTTTAATGATTTCTGATATCAACTCAGATATGTCCTGTCCATTCAGATTGGCATCAAATTTTCTAGAAAGAATATTCATTCTACCGCAATCATGCTTGACATGATGATGCTGGCTCCCATAGATGGCAGGTCATACCTATGGCTAAGCCACATATGTCAGCTCCATTGGGTAGGGAAAGGGTTGACCACGCCTGTACCTGTTGGGATGGGCTCATTTGAAAGATTTCTGGGAAAACTGGCAGGTGGGAACGTTTGAGCCCAAACTAACTTATTATATTTATTTTTGCCATAATTTGACTTGACTTTCCCAGTGGAACTTGTAATGATGGATGCCTCCTCTTGGGACACACGCTACTTGCCTTCCGCTGGTGATGGCTTCTAACCACTGCAACCTCCTGACACAACTTCTGAATTCACCCACCAACTTATAAGTGGTGAGCAGTGGTGGAAGAGGTGCGATTTGCAGGCAGTATGCTGTTACCCACTTCTCATCTACCACATGTCTAAATCATTCAGGGTGACAAGAGGGATGGCCACCGGCTTCTTTCCCTTTTTCCAAAATGTAAATTTATCACAGTTCATCCCATGGGTTGTTCCTCAAGGCTTAAAGAATGACTTTAATCACTAAATCTATTATAAAGAGGTAAAAAATGAATTAAACTCAAATCCTATTTCAAAATTAAAAAGCCTCAAATTTAGTTCCAGTGAATTACTGATCTAATAAGCTAATTTATTTAGGTAGTTAGATTGCCTACCCACAAATATAATCTATACTCAATTATGGATAGTACTAACTCAATTATGTCACTACATTTATCTAGTAAAAAATTCATGCACTGATGCACCGCACTGTTTATCAGATAATAATAAGGTCTGGAATAGAGACTTAATATTTGCATTATTTAAAATCATCCTTAGATCATAGATACTTCTAGGGTATCAGATAATTAACCAATGGCCATGCAAATAATTTATCATATTACAAAAGCCACATTGAATTCATTCATGTATCCCGATCTTATCATTTATAATCCTAGGGATGGTACCACAGTGTTAGAGTATGGACTTAATGACCACTGCCTCCAAAGTTTGATCCCAGTAGATGAAATTTGTATAGGGGATAATTATAACTGTGTTGTCATTGTGAACTCTTGCCCAAACTGAGATAGAAAATAAAAAGGCTGTCCATGGAGTTCCTGGTCTATCATATACCATGCATGGAGGTTTTCTGGGTTTTGTCTTCCTACCTCATTAATTTGGATCCCTTTATTGGTGAGGTATTGTCCCCAGGGCAGCCCACCTCAAATAAAATTTAACATCATTTCTAATCCTATTTAAGGCTTGTTATAATTACTTTCACATAAAAATCATATAATGTCTCAAATAAATTATACTTTTTATAATGTAACATGGACTAAATTAGTTCTTCTATCATTACTGGATAACTTTAGACTTTGCCCCTATAGTTATATATATAGTTGGATCTCATTAAGAATACAAAAATGAAGCTTATACTGTAAGTGAGATCTAACAGTTTTGGTTGATAGTTATTGATAGGATTAGAAAGTTTTTATAAATTGTAAATGAATTTAACTAAGGGGAGGATAACCCAGTGGTAGAGTATGAACTCTCTACCACTGCCTCTCCAAGTTCAAATCCAGTAGTGAAATTTGGGTAGGGGATGATTTTGACTGTGTTGGTGTTGTGCACTAATGCCCCAAACCAAGATAGCGAATAGCAAAGGCAGTCCAAGGAGTTCCTGGCCTATCATATGCTGCACATGGAGGTTTTCCAGGTTTTTATATCCTTTACCATTCATTTGATTTCCCCTTAGTCAGTGCGGTATCATCTCCAGGTCAGTCCATCTCAAATAAAGTTTAAAATTCAAATGAATATAATTACCAATCATCTTAGTTGAATTAAAAGTATTATTATCCACATTCTAAAGAATATGACTATTTGATTATCTAAGAACATATGTTTTAATTTTAGTATAATTTTTATATTAATAGATAGCTATCATAATTTTGTCAAATTAGTTGAACTTAACAACTTATCTAAACCATTAAGTCTATGCAAAACCTTTTCACTAACCCTAAAAATGATTTAAACTTTTGTTTGGTTTTAAGAATTGAATACTTAGTGTAGTGTATATAAAAATTTAACAGAGGTTATAAATTGAACATATTACAAATTTATAATACTGGTATATATATAAATGGTGTTAAAAACAATATATTGATTCTTCTTCTTTTTTTAGTACTAGTGGTGCCCAACCCAAAGGGGGGAGCCACCATGCATCGTTATTCGCAAATGGGCCAAACAAAGGGATTATCATAAATTATAAATTCCTAATATAGCCCCTGGGTTATCAGCCTAGGAAGCCATATAAGATGGCGAGGAGGCTTTGGGGAAGCATTTGTCCGGTGCCTGCTCTAGCTGGCAGACCATGGCGGACAGCATTGAGGTGGGAGCATCAGCAACATGAGGCGTAAGGAGGTATAATTTGGGGTTTTCTTTGTTGATGAGGCCAGCGGTGTCCATCGCCTCAACGTATTGAGAAAGTTGATGCTCATAAAAATTGATGAGAGCCAGCACACAAGTAAATGACTTGATGCGCCGTTGGGTTTGGGGATAATTGGGGTCAAAAAGAGAAGTTTTTGCTGCATCAATGCAAGCATGGCTTGCACCAAAAGCAAGCTCCACAATTTTGTACTTTGCATCTTCCTCAAAATCATGAGGAAAATTGGGGATAGGAATACCATCAACAAGGGGCTCCATTGCCCCATGGAGTTGCTGGTGGAGGAGGGTGTTGGCTGGGGAAGCTGCAGCCGCAACTGCCATATCAATGATATTTATATAAATGGGAAACCCATTTTTTGGACAAAAACAGTGGGAACGTGATTTGTAGGGTCAACAAAGAACTCCTCAAAAAAATTGGGTTTCACGTGGCACAGCTGACCATCCTCCTCAATTCATTTGAGAGCCTCAAATAGATTGGATTTGGCCAGCGCTGGGCCAGCCACCAGAATTGGGGCTGTGGCTGGAGCTGATTGGCCACATGCTGTTGACCATGGCATCTCAGCTGAAACTGGTTCAGCCATTGACTCAGGATTCTATAATACAGTCAAATTTTCAAAAATTTTAGTTTTTTTAAAATTTTGATTGGCTGCTGCTTTCAAAGCAGTGCCAGGATTCCCCAATGTTGGGGGTGGGAGGATCAAGCCCCATTCAAAAAATTGGGGCGAGGCAGCTGCTGGGGCAGCACCTGAGCCCTGAGCGGTGGATGTGGCAGAAGCAGTAACTGTGGGGCACTTGTGCTTCGAGTGGTCAAGCTCAAAGCACAAGGGGCAAATGGCATGGCTGTTTTTAATGCGCGTCCAGAATGGGTGATCAGGGGCAGATCTGATCACAGTGCAGAGGGGAATTGCGAGGTGAGAGTCACGATGAAATGGGCAGATTGTTGCAAAGGCGCGAGGCCCTGCCAACTGATCTGCCCCATTGGGAACCACAAACTGCAACATGGGGTCTGCGCCATAAATGGCCAAACGCTCTGTGAGCTCATGGCGGAGCGTTTGGGGGAAAGGAAAGAGGGCAACCCAGCGAACTGGACCACCAAAATGGCCTCATCTGGGAGCTGGGTGCAAATGGGGGGAATATAAATTTTTTTATAGATGATTTGCAGCTTGGCTGCTGCCACTGAATCAGCTTCTGAATGGAAGCTGAGGTCAAAATACCCCTTAAAGGGGCGGAAGTCAATAAACTGGTGGGTTTGAAAGCCACCATGGTCATCTCAATGATGGCTGCGCTTGTGTATGGGAAAAGATTCCCATATTTGACCCAGAGGCTGAAATGCATATTGCTCTATGAGAGCACCAAAGGGCTCTGGAGCACTGCCTGAGAGCTTGTGAGGTGATGGGCCAAGTCCTGAGGGGGGACATAACGCCCAGTAGCGTTGGGAGGGCTAGCAGAGACAGCCCAGGTGCACTTCAGCGGCGGCCAAAAGATGCCAGATGGCGGCGCACCACCACATTAAGCTAGGGCAGCAGGCGTTGATTGCATTGACATTGGTAATTTTTGGCTCTACAAAGCGGCTGTTTTTTGTATTTTTTTAAAAATCTAAATTTTGCTTTGATTTGGGTATCAAAGCAAAGGAAAGATTTATACTGATTTTTTCATTAATTTCAATAAATGATATGGTAATATATATATTTACTAGATAACAAACCCTGTGGGGAATTAAAAGTGTGGAAACACAATGATTTATCTTTTAACTTAAATTATAACAAATAATGCGATTTAGTATAAACTGAGTATGCTATATTAAAAAGTTGGCAAATATCCTATTCACTGATACCTTATCTATCATTGTAGGCTTTGTATTAGCTGAGAACAAGGGACTTTGACAGAAGAAATATTATATATTGATAACTACTAAACTGCATAGCAAAATCATTGGATCTATCAGATCAACTAAAAACCACCAATCACTTGACCAAAACCAATTGAATCCATTGAAGCAACTAATTATAATAACCAATTCACTTTCCAAGTTCTAATGCATCAACTTAATAACAACTAATATATGATCCAAAGCCAATGCAAAAATGACTTAAAGCTAGGATTCCACCAAAAATATAACTAACAACAGATTTGTAATCCAAAGTTTGTTTTAATAAATTAGTAAAATTCAATACATAATCTGAAACTGATGCAGAAATGACATAAAGCTAGGTTACATTATTAATTTCTAAAAGTTGATCTATGATATGGATTCTTTGCCTCAACTTAGTGGCATCTAATCCATAATCTGAATTCTAATGCAAAAATGATGTAAAAATAGGATCCCACCAATCATACTGTTTAGATTTAGGACACTTATCTTTATATATATATATATATAGATTAGCTGGATTACTCAGCGTTTCTTGAGTTTAAACCCTACCAGATGATCCCTATAGATTATTTTAGCTCTTATATCAATAAAAGAGATAGCCATTGATAAGTTTAGGATCTAGATGAATCTGTTGAATAAAAAACCACCAACCACTTGGTCAACAACAATAGAATTCTTTGAATCAACTAAATATTAGCCACTTGACCCAAATCAACTGAACCCAGCAAAAAAATTAATTACCAACTGTTTATTATATCTTTTTTACTTCAATTTCAATATTTTGCATTTCAATTTCAATATTTCAATTTCAACACAAAGTTTTTGTAATAAAATTATATATAAAAATATTAATACTATTAAATATAAGAAAAATATTATAAAGCATATTTTAATTGTTGAGCATAGGGCAATTCAACTGTACAATTTATAATATTTCTAAGAATAAGTCTATTTTAACCTGTACTATCAGTGGCTGAAACAGTAGCAGTATCCTCTATGATTAGGTCTGATAGCAATCCACTTGCACCGCTTCTTAACTTTGATCTAATTCCATTTTTTACCTTTGGAAAGGAATTTTCAATTTGGTTTAGCATATATGAATATGGAGATAAAAACTTAAACTCAAAATTGAATGGTGAAGTTATTCTCTCTAGATCTTGCCTTCTATGAATTCTAGCATTGTCTAATATAAGACACATTTCATGCATATTTTTTTATTGTATAGATAAGAGCAAAGATCATGTAAATAATCAGCAAATATATCACCATTAACTGTTGAATGAGCAATATTATTACAATATTGCAAACCATCAATAGTCATACTAGCAATCAAAGATACTTACCTGCCCCTCACTGTTGGAACAGTTAAAATGGCATGTGTTCCTCTTCTAGATCTTCCCTGGCTACAATTGAGATGTAAATGAAAGTAGGATTCATCAATAAAAATAGCTTTGGAATAATCATCATCAAAGTGATTATTAAACCAAAGGGAATACTCTTTTCTCATTAAAATCAATTCAGGATTATTTACTCTATTTAATTCTTGATGGCTTAACTTCATTGTAATTTGTAATTCCTGGAGACATTTATTAATACTTGAAATCGAAATTGTAAATTTTTCCTCTTCTACCTCCAATGTTTTTTGATCCATTTCAAGGTTATTTGTGGATAAAAAGAAACCAAATTTTCAACTCTTTCTGTATGAGCTTGATTAAGCACTCTTCTTTCACTTCCACCTTTATATTTTTTTCTATAGTCCCATTTGATTAATAATTAGAAACTATAGTTTTGCAGCATTATAGTTTATTTCTAAAAATATAATCAGCTTTTTTTGTAGTCAAGCCTTGTTCATATACTAATCAAATAAGGATAAGGCGCTTAACATTATTTTTTTTAGTACTAGATAAGGCGTTTAACATTATTGATTGTACTGTATCTAGTTTTAGCTACAGATTCAGTGATATCATCAGCATCAGTGTTTTCTTTTTCTAGATTATAATTTGACATAAGGGATATACATATATTTTCTTAAATATGAAAAAAGAGTGGGCAATAATATGCTTGCCTCAATTTCAGCAGGAATAATAAAAGTAAACTATTGCTAAAAATTATGTTGAAATTGAAATGCAAAATGTTAAATCAATTTGTAAAATTTTTGTTGAAACAAAATGCAAAATATTGAAACTAAATTAGAAATAGTATAAAACTTTTGAGTATACCTTGTTCTAGACAATATCCACCAACCACTTGCAAAACTGATGAACCTATTGAATTGATAAATCACCATCCATGTAGATAAAAATCATTGAGTCTATTATTTTTGTTTAATTGAGGCAAGCTGACCAGGGGATGGGCATTAACAATTTGTGTAGAAAAGGTGGGGGAGGGAAGAAAAGCAATGACTAATATGATTGGGCACCCTGGGTTACACAGGTTACCCCTGTTGCCAGCTGGGACCACCAGGTGTGGGGGGATTGGTGCTCTATTCCAGGGGGGTTGCCCTCACTATAGAGCAGGTGTGAAGGAAGGGGTCCATGTGGAGGAACCAGAGTGGGAACCATAAGTTTATAAGTCTCTATTGTCTTGGTCTCATATGCCCATAGAGCCAGGCTTGAAAATTCTCCATTAAATGGACGTGGAACCTATTGACAGCCTCATGGATGGTAGGAACTGTGCCCTTGAACGCATCCAAGGCAATAGTGTGGATCGTCCACATTGCAATGGGTATCAATAGGGAGCGCAGGGTGGATGTGATTGGGGACAAAAGTTGGATTGCAAAGAGGCACTTTGAGATAAGGAAATCCTAGCCATCTTGGATTTTGAGCAGGCGTGTGACTTATCGCCATATGGCTATGGACGGGGGGCAGGTTTCTAGGCGGTGATGTAGGGAGCCTTTTCCTCCACATACTGCGCAGGTTGCGTGGAGGGAATGGGTGCGGTCCGCCATTCTGTAGGTTCTTCTTAGGCAGCACCAAGCGTTGGCCCTTACCCTCGGCTGGAGGAGTGGATGGTGCATCATCCTCCATATCGCCTTTTGTGTGGATAGGTCATAGGGGATATCCAAAGCATCTAGGTAGTTGATTCTGGCGATGGATGGGTCATTGTGAGTATATCTTTGTGGGGGTTGTCTTCTGGTTTTTGGAAAGCAAAGTGGGGTCTGGGTCATCCCCTTCCCTGCACTGTACCAGTGGTAGCGACAGTCCACCCCATGTGGTGGATGGTTTGGAGGAGGCGCTTAAAGTGAGGGGGGGTTCTGTGTGGACCCATTGCATTGGGGTGGTTAGTGAGTTACATTAGTAAGCTGGAAGGATGGTGTGGGTTGGGTATTTTGAGTGCCCGCGCAAAGTTGGCCCTCACTGCCCTGGACCAGTGCTTTTGTGGGGGGTCCAGGGTTAGCACTTCCTCTATCCAAGTGCCCAGGATTCGGTTTGCATGGTGCTCAAAGTCTATCAGGTCCATGCCCCCGCTGGAGCGTGGGCCATACAGCATCTCAATCTGGACTTGTGGGCGGGATCCAGGACACAGCCAACCCTGGATGAGTGCATGGATCGACGTTATAAAGGTGGGGGAGAAGGAGATTGCATGCGCAGGGAACCACAGCATCAGGAGGGTGAGCGAGTTGGCAACTGCCACTTGCCCCATTAACCCGGGGGATCTACCCTTGAGGGAGGCGATTCTGTTGGATATCCGTTGTAGCAGGTTATTTTCGATCATCTCACTTGCATACCCCCCTGTTTCCAACCATATCCCAAGGTGGTGGACAGGGGTGGTGGTGGGGGGTAAAATAAAAGGGTAGGGCGAGCGTGTTTTTGCATCTTGGGTTGTGTGTGTTGGGGGATGTGGTCCAGTTGGTAGTGTATTTTCCAAGGAGGATGATTTCAGTTTTCAATTTATTAAGCAATGCGCTGCTCACCACGGAGTATTCCTCTAGGGTGCGCTCCAGCTGTCAGGCATCGCTGTCGTCAGCTATACCTGTTACACAGTTGTCCACAAAAGGCTAGTATCTTGACAGGAGGCTGGCCTAGCGCTGTTATGCCCCTGAGGCGTGAGTCAGCAACGCGGAGAAGTGGGTCAAAGCTGAAGTTGTACAGTAGCGGGTAGAGGGGGTCCCCTTGCTTGAGCCCTCTACATGGGGTGATACTGTCAGTCAGGAAACCAGGGCCACATACTGCCATAGATGCAGACTCCATGAGGAGCATTACCCAGTTGATGAACCTGGGTGGGAGATTGAAAGCATGTAGGCAAACTTTCAAGTATAGTCAGCTAACATGGTTGTACGCCTTCTCCTGGTCAAGGAATACCAGGGCATCCATCTCTTTGGATTGGAATACATTGGTGACAGAGTGTATGTTAGACCAGATGAAGCGCCCTGGTGTAAAACCAAATTGGTTGAGTGATAGGGCTTTTGAGGCTAGTGCTCCCAGTCTGGTGGCTAGAATTTTTGTGAGTAAAATAGTGTCAGTATTTGAGAGTGCTATTGGGCGCCAGTTGGCCAGGTCCAGTCTTTCACATTTTTTGAATAGGGTAATGACATAGGAGTCCTGGCCTCCTGGCAGGAGACGGGTCTCTAACAAGCACTGGTTCATAGATGCTAGGAGGAGGGGGGCGATCTGTTTAAAGTATTTTTTATAAAATTTGTAGGGTATCCCATCAGGGCCTGGGCTTTCCTACATGGTGCACCGTGGACTATATTCCAGAGCTCCTCCTGCGTTATCAGGTTTAGGAGACTATAGTCCAGTGGTGCCCTCTGTATTCTGGCGGAGTGTAAATATTTTTTATTTTTTTGGTGTCAGGTGGGGTGTTGCGGTAAAGTTTGGTGTACTAGCGGTATATTTCCGCCTTAGCCTCCGTTGGGTCAGCTACCACAGCTACATTGGCTTTGTGGACCTGTGCGCACTGAGGCAGGTTGCCTCAGGAGTGGTACTGGCAGAATAAGAACGCCAAGGAGGTCTCGCCTTTTTTTATGTGCTTACATTTTCACGATACTTTAATTCTGTGTTGCCGTTGTGGATGAGGGCGTTGAGGCAGGCGGAAATTGCTGCTCATTTGCGCCCCCAGTTTAGGCTGTATCCAGTTTTTGGGGTATTTAGTTCAAGGTGATCAAGTTCTGCCAGGGTGCATCTGATTGTGATGGTATCCGCGGTGTGTTTGCATTGTTGTACATTCACCTTCTCGACTTAGGAGAAAGAATGTTGGAGGTATGAGTGCTCCCAAATCTGCTACCATGATTGGCCCATCTTCTGTCCAATCTTCAAATAATATTGTGGTTATCAATGATATGAGTACCAATGGCGAAAAAGACCTTGGTGGATTCTCGGTGGAATCCTGACTATCAGAAAAATAAGGATTATAACCAAAATTGGCATAATAAGGCAAGAACTGATAATAGGAATTCTCCAATTTCTTGGCCAAATTTGAGGTGTTTGTTAGTACACAAATCTGACAACCTCCAAGGCGCGAAGATTTTACTCAACAATGATAGGGTAAAAATTAACATATCATTACCACACAAATCTGACCACCTCCGAGGTGCAAAGATTTTACTTGACGATGACAGGGTAAATATTAACCAATCATTATCACACAAGTCTGACCATCGCTGAGGTGAGAAGATTTTACTTGCTGGTGATTGGATACAATACATCAAATTGTTACCACATGGGTCAGTTTTCCCTCAAAAAAATTTTATCTTTGACCTGATAGGACAAAAACCTATATTACCTAATTTGGAAGACTCAGCTTTACATGCTTTTGCCTCGAATACCCATGGTCTCAAAATTTGTACTAGTTAAAATAGGAAAGACTAGTATCAAGAAAAGGACCTTTTCTTGGTTTTTGCCCCACTTAAAACAATAAAAAACATAAAAACTTTAACAAAGCGTTATTTTATACTTTTATTAAAAAAGTAAATTTCTCACTTTAATAAATTATTTGTGGCATCCATCAGTGGATCCCACATTC
>JAKSZP010004340.1:0-86050 GCA_022478985.1 Massospora cicadina | reverse complement strand
GATAATCTCACAGAGGAGATATTTCTGCGCCCATGTCTGGGAGCAGTTGGGCAAGCAAGGCAAGAGGAGCAGGCGGAAGGCCCGCAGCCTCCAACATTCAAAAACGCCCCGGAGAATCTGGCAGAATAGACAAAAATCTCAAAAAACTGGCGGTCACAATTTCCTCAGAGATACTCGTGTGGCAAGCATGATGCAACCAGTACATCAACACGCCACACTCCCAGCCACTTTTGTCAGTGGAATTCGGAGTCCATGTGTATCTGGACATTCAAAAAACGGCCTCATGGGAAAAATTTTGTGAAGATGTACACAAAATTTTCCTGACCGTGGTGTACGTTGCACCTCACTCCATGTCACACGGTTGGCTAAACCTAGGTTTCAAAAGCAAAATAGCAGCAGATGAGGCTGCAGCGGTGTGCATAGTGGTCAACCTCCCTGAAGGGCAATGGGTCGTCGAAACCAAATGCACCAGATGGACAAAATCAAACCAAATTTTCCTCACGTTTGACTTTTTGCCTACTACGGTAAAACGTGACATTTTGGAGCAACACCTGAAAGATGGTCTCACCATATATGGCGAAATAAAATCTTTTGAAATGCAACATTTCATGCTGATGCCACACCTGTGCACCAGCAAAGCCATTGCAGTTCTGACCCCAACTGAGGAGATCATGAAGGACCTAACCCAGATCCCGCACTCCACCTTTATTGACATCTCAGGGCATACCACCCACCCATTCTGGGTAACCGTGGACAGCGCGCCCCCCATTTGCACCCACTGTGATGCGTTTGGCCATAAGGCGCATGCATGCCCCATCAAGGAGGGCGTCACATTCCAAGAGCACCCCTCAGCGGCCATGGCCAGCGGAGAGGCGCACTACAAACCAACCGCAAGCACCAAGGAGGCTTTCCCATGGGGAGCACAAGGCTGCTACCTATTGGTAAAGCCCATCTCCCCGCAGGAGTGGAAGAAGGCCAAGCAGGCCCATAGGGCCGCGGCCAAGGAAGTGGCCAAGGCTACCACCACCATCCCACACTCACAACGCCAGGAGGACATGGAGACCTTCGCGGTGGAAGCAACTCGGGAATCCATCACCCAATCAGATTAGGAGGCCCATGCCGAATGGGCCACTCAATCCGAGGATCCAATGGGAGATTTGATCTCACCCAATCGCTGCACCCAAGCCCCGGTCAAAACTGACTTGGGACCTATCCCAACCAAAAAAAATTTTTTTGCCCCACTCGACGGTGCACTGAACTTATCCACACCACAAAAAATTCATCCGACGTCGGGAAAACAAAAAGTGAAGGCCAAAGCCAACGCGACTCTTTCCACAAAAATTAACAAAAACCCCAATAGCATTGCTGCTAATACCCACACTGCTGTGAAAGCCTGTGGGGACCTGGAAGAGGCTGGTGGGCCAGGGGGCCCACCCCCTCGCACCTAAGATGCAATGGGGGAAACCTTCACTCTAGGGATGCTGAATATTGCCGGACTCAAGGCCTACCCATCCTGGGCTAGGAAACTGAGTTTTTTACAAAACAATTTACCCGTGGATATCCTGGCCATCCAGGAAACCCACTGTCCACAAGGTTCCGAGGAAGCTTGGAAAACAATGCTCCTCCCATTGCTATCCTTTTGGTCAAAGCATTGTGGGGTGCTAATTCAGATAAATAATTTTTTCAAATTCACATCCTCAGAAACATTCCTAAATGGCTGAGTGCTCGTTGTCACCTTCTCATGGGCTGACGTTGCACATGCAATTGTCAACATCTACGCCCCAAATGGTGCACACGAGCGTCAGGAATTTTTCTCATCGGTCAAATCCCTCCTGCTACCCCCTAATTCTTTCCTAGTTGGCGACATGAACTGTTGGCTAACCTCACCAACAGACCGGTGGCCGCCCTCACCCCATGCCCCACAGGGTCACATAGAACTACGCATTCTAAAAGCCACCCTTGGGTTAATGGATGCACTGCTGTGACATGCCCCACTGCTCAAAAACATGACGCGTCCCCACGTCCACAATGGCCAATTAAGGTCCATGACCCGCATCGACCTTATTCTAATGCTGGCGAAATTCCAACCCCATATCTCCCACTTCAAAACAACAAAAATGGAATTCTCCGACCACTGACTGGTCTCGATAACATACCACTTACCCGTCACAGTTGCAAAGGCCCCACATTGGTGCAAAATCTGCCCCTCCAAGCTCGCATCGCCAGGATTTTCTACATGGGTGGAAGAGGCAACTTTGGCAAAATCGTTTGTTGCACCATTTTGCATGGACCCCATTTCCACATGGGCAAATTTCAAAGAGGACACTATCTGCCACTATCGCCATCTCTCCTCCAGATGCTCACGAGCCACATCAGCAGTTATCTTGCGTGCTCTGGCGGATTTGGCCCACTTGGAGTCCAACATTCCAGCCAAAGGATACAGCCCTGCATGGGGCTGGAAGTAGGCGAAGGCAGCCGCCCACCTCAACGCACTCAAAAGGCAACACAAACATCGGGTTTGTGTCCAATACAGGGCCACACGCATCACTAAAGGTGACAAGTGCACCTCATACTTATTTAAAAAAATTTTTGCACCACGCCAGAGCGTGGCCTGCACACAGGTGTGAAGATCAGATAATTCCATTGCGGATACACCGGCTGAAGTGGCAATTGAAATGCAAAAATATTACTTCAAGTTATACCAAGCTGAACCAATTCAGCTGGCCAAAATGGTGGAATTTCTCGACTGAGCTCATATCTGCACCATTTTCCAATACCTGGAAATAATGAATTTAATTACTCCGAACGAATTATGGTCAGCCATTCACAGTGCACCAAACCAAAAATGCCCAGGCCCAGATGGCATTCCATATGAGTTCTACAATAAATATTTCAAATATATATCCCCATTGCTGCTAGCCTCACTTAACCAAAGCCTGTTGGAAACTCGCCTCCTACCAGAAGGACATGAGGCCTTTACTGTCACACTCTATAAGAAAGGATATAAGCTTGACTTAGCCATCTGGCGCCCCATTTCTCTAACAAACACAGACACCAAAATTTTAACAAAAATCATGGCTAACCGTTTAGGGACCGTAGCATCTGCCACCATCTCCCCAGAACAATTCAGTTTCATCCCCAGAAGGTTGATTTGGGATAACGTGCACTCTGTGGCTAATGTATGTCAGTCCACAGCCTCTGGGGCACTTGTATTCTTGGACCAACAAAAGGCCTATGATAGAGTAAACTGGGAATACCTTAGGGCCTGCCTCCATCAATTCCGCCTACCTCCCGCTTCATAAACTGGGTGATGCTGCTCACGGAATCTGCGACAATGGCAGTGCGTGGCCCAGGCTTCCTAACGGAAGTAGTCCGCCCTCAAAGGGGCCTGCGACAAGGGGACCCCCTCAGCCCACTCTTATACAACTTCAGCCTTGACCCACTACTGCGAAATGTGAATGCCTAACTCACTGGAGTCCATGTGCCAGGCCAAACCTCAGTTAAGATGATGGCATTTGCAGATGATTGCGTGGTGGGAGTGTCTAATAACAAAGATGCACGCGCGCTTGAAGCCCTCATCCAGGAATATTCTTGGGTAAGCAACGCGGCACTGAACGCCTCCAAAACCAAAATCATCCTCCTTGGTCAGTTTCAGAATGCTGGGCCCCAGCAATTAGTTCCCAACCCGGCCCATCTGCTCGCCCACGTCCACGCCTTACTAACTCAACACACACCGCTCCACTGGTGCTTCCCTTCATGCCACGTCCTACCATAGGACTAGTGCGCCATCTGGGCGTGTGGATGGAGGCAGGCGGATATGCTTCAGCAGTAATGGAGTGCCGTATACTGGACAACGTGACGAAGAGAATCGCCTCTCTCAGAGCCCACCCTACTACCCTCACTGGCAGGGTTGTTCTTGCCAACTCTATGCTCCTATCCAAAGTTGGTTCGGAGCCCACGCCATCCCCTTCTCTCCAAGCTTCTTCAAATCCCTGTATGCTTTGCTGCAAGGATGGCTTTGGTCAGGCCGCCCTCCACCAGTACGGCTAGAGGTCATGTTTGGCCCTCATCATCAAGGTGGCATGGGCCTGCTTGACTTTAAAGCCCATGCTGCCAAGATCCTGGGCACCTGGATCGCGGCCGTCACTGCTCCTACACTCCCATCCCAACACTGGTCCCACGCGACCCGCTCCAACTTCTCCTGAGCCTTGGGCCTCAACAATCCATCAAACCCCCACTCCCTGATGAAATATCTCGCATCACACACATTGGCCACAGGTCCTCACGGGACTAAAACCCACTACAAACGAATCCTACTCTCCATGCGAAGCGCAGAGTGGAGAATTCGTATTAGTGGACATACAACCAAAGAGGCCGCCCCTCTCCTCAGTTCACACAAGAGGTACAGGGGCTACCCATCCATGATGGCGTGATCCCCATTCGACCCCATGTCCTATCCAGGGTGGACTACCTGGACATTATGGACATCCCTTATTCCACTGAGACCCAAAAGACTATCTGCAAATATGCACACCATCCTCTGTTGCAGCCTCAAGTCCGCTCCCATGTGTGGCGCTGCCTGAGGTGGGTGTATTGTACAGCTGAGCGCTCTAACGCTTTACACTCATCCTGAGTCGTGTGTGGCCAGTATGGAACGCTGTTCCACCGCCTGGAGAAGTGCCCCACCTCTAAAGTGATATGGCGCGAAGTCCAACGTCTGCTGGGCCAGGATCAAACGCACTCCTTCAGTCTGTCAAGAGATATGTTTGCTTCATCAATGGCCTCCCCCCTTCCACCCTCCCTCCCTGCTCTGGTGGTTGTAATCGCCATGTGGACTATCCACACTATTGTCTTGGATGCCATCGCTGGCTCCATCCCCACCCTCCCAGAAGCTGTCCACATATTCCGGTCTCATTTGGTGGACCACTTTCAAGCGTGGATGTTTGGATATCTCCCACCGCGTCACTGACAGCTGGTCTCCTCCTGGTTCCCAGTCTGGTTCATCAAATCAGACCCCTTCCTCCACACGTGCTCAATAGTGGCTACGGCCCCTTCACACGTTCCCTCCCCCTCCCCATAAGTGGCGTTCCCGCTGGCAACAAGAGATAGCATCGCTTCTCTGGGGTGCCTCCCCTGGTACTAAGTTTATCTTTTCTGAGTCATATTTGGAAGTGTCCGTCCCATGGTCGGCCTACCCCACAATAAATTAGATAATAGTATGGAGAATATTATCTGTAGTTGAGTTAGAACTATTATCAGGCCCAAATCTTTGGCCAGTACTTCTGATTGATTACTTTATAAGTCGTACTCGTAGGGATTCATTACCTCTATTACTGTCCACTTGATCTTTGTCAAGATCCTCTGATGACAGTCTCTTTTGGCTCAACACACAGTCATCAGCTATCCCTGATTTGTGGTTCTCTCATCTCTAGATCCCCGCTCAGATCTCTACTCTCTCTGAGAGTCTTCCAATTATTGCCTTCTGCAATTGTATCCTTAAGATGGAAATTCACACTGGATGCTGATAGTCTAACTATAATTGAATATACAATAAAACTAATGATGTCTTAATGTATGTTAATCTTGGTAGTAATAATAATGTTTGCAATAGTAGTGTTTTTTATTATAGTGAATCCTAGGGAATTTATAGGGGATTCGGCCATCTAACCCTCAGTTGACACCTCTTTAATGAAATGGCAGCTGTTGCCATTGAATCACCCTTCCTTGTCTTGGCAGCGATGGTCTTCCCCATCCTGGCTAGGATTCCATCATTAGACATCCTCGAGACCTCAAATGGAAAGAGTCAGAAAACGTGTCCCTAACGTTTTCCTCTCAATCCAAGCAAACCAACCATAATTGGCAAGCGACCTGCTTAGGTAATGGGACTTATTACCCATTATAGCAGGTCACTTCACCAACCAATCAATTCAATAGTTGCAGGCAGCATCACTCGCCTCACAACTCATTACTCATTCCCAACCAGTTGGTGATGAAACCTGACTGATCCCAATTAGTACACCTAATTGTTAATCACTATCGGATGCCCTATTTCATCAGCCACTCCACCCAATGAGATATTAGGTATTCATCCGGATTGATCCCCAATGGATATGACCAGGTGAATATCTCAAAATCCTCCAAACGTAATTCCTCCAAACTTCAGGCCAACCAATTTCTGATTCACTTTGCTTCAGGGAATTTTCCCCAAGCGACACCAGGTGATTTAGCAGGGTAGTAATATGGGCAAAAATCCCAACACATCCCCCTCTTGCCAAGATTTCCAGCGAGAAAAGGACCGGGGCATGAGAACACCGCTTTGGACACCTGGTCAAATACTTCATTGGTTCAAGCGGAGTACACTCATCAATACTCAACGCTGCTTGGGATGACCTTCAGAACACGGCATTCCTCCTCTTCCTCCTCGCTACCACCTACTCAGAGCATGGTCCCCATGACCTCTTGTTGTGCTGGGCTGATCAATTTACTTGTGACAATATTATTCCAAGGATCCAGTTTTCCCCCCATCAGGGTATATGACCCGCTATCATATTCAGGATTCTTGGTCTGGCGTCCTTGAATTCCTGATTCTCTCCTTGTCCTAGACAGGAGACTCTTGCCATCGATGTTTGTTTCATGGCTTGATCAAGAATACTTATTTAATTGCCCTCATTATTTCTCATATAACCTCTTGGCGGTAAGTCGTTCTTAATTCTTCCCTTGAAAAGCCTATCTCATTAACTTTTGAAATTAATTTATAAAAATTGGAGCCTAATGGATTATAAAGTGCATAATGTCAACTTCTATATAAGTCCATCATCCCCCCTATAGTCCTGCTCATATGTCAAATTCAGAATCCTGCTACCAGCAGCTTCTTAAAAGTCTGTCAGATCCAGACCTCCGCCTCTTCCAGCAGATGAGTCAGGATGCTCAACGGAACCTCTTCTATGGTCCCTCCAGGACTCATATGCCTAGTCTTGCACAAGCGGCTAGACCTTCCATTGAATTACCAGAAACAGTAACTAATCCCTCCGAGACCAGGTTGGACATCATTTCAAACAACTCTCGGCTGACTCTTCCTTTGCAGCCAATTCTCGAGTTGGACTTCAAAACCCTCCTGGATTTGGCTCCTTTCTCTAATGCTCTGAACATCATCATTGATGCTCTGGAGGTCATGCTGGTCACTTTGGATTATTCAGTCTTGACTGGGTTTTTCTTACTCCCTGAGTTCCTCTTCCAACTCAGTCAATTCTACAAACCAGCTGTGCTGGTTTCTAAGCTTTCAATTGGGAACAGCATACATTTTGAGCTCCCCTACGCTGAACTCTGGGCGCAAGTCACCGAGGCGTTGACATTAGTGCTGAATCCCTCTGATCTGGACAACTTCCTAGATTGGGATACTGCCACTTATGCTCTCCGCTTTGCTGGCCAAGTTCTTTGAATTTGGTCAATGAAGCCTCCAGCCTCACCTGGCTTCCATCAGTCATTCAGCTTTAGCTTCCATGAAGCCCGTAGTCATCATTTGCAAGATGCAATCCGCTCTTTACACAACTAACTCTTCTCTGGAGCTTCTCATCACTATCTTCCGTTGATAGCATTAACTAGGGGCATGATTTGACAACCCCCATCGAGTATTCCTTCTTCGCTGCCATCTCACGCGTCCAGTGTTCTTGATGAAGCCCATCAGCAGGAACTCAAGACAAATCTTCTGGCACCAGTGCCTTATCAGGATTACTTGAGGTTATTTGCCAATTGCCTCTTCCTCTATTGCTGTTTTCCTCCCCACTCCAAGGTTTTGTGATTGGCTTCTTCTGAGATATCAATTTCCCTTCCCCTAGTCACATTTTCTCAGGGCTCAGTATCTGATCGCATATCAATTTTTACAGGCTATTTCTTCCTACCGCGATCCATCCTACCTTCCCCAAGAGGCAACATAGGCGGAATCATCCCCATACTGAGGACAACCAATAAAAATAAAATTATAAAAAACATATTGGCTTTTTTTCTTATGCATTTTAAAATCTCTTTTTCTTCCAAATATCTTTTATCAATTCTCTTCTATGGGACTTGACCTTGTCTCAGTTCAGAGGTCCATCTTTTCCCCCAAACTGGGTCCTGGGCACTTAAACCTACCAGTTCTCTATGGTTCAGAGGTCCTTTTTTGGACTTAACTAATCATCAGGACATGACCAACTTAATGGTTCATTAGTCCTTCGGGAACTCTTTTATTTTTTTCTTCAATCCAATGCTTTAGATACTTAGCATGGACTTGATTTACTACTCTTCCATTTAAGAGATTCTTGATGGAGTAAGCATTGGCCACCGTCTTGGCAATTGCTTTAGGCCTGACCATAATGCATATAATTTGTTTCTTCATCCAAAGCCATGTGTATCACAATATGTGACTCTTTCTCCTATTAGATATTCTTCTAATGCCAGTCAGTTCTTATCATCCGTCAAATTTTGCTCATATCCTTTTCTTCAAGGTTGTATCAAATGCTTGCGATTGCATATCAATAAGGATACTCATCAGTTCAGGTATTGTTTGGTACTCATCCCCAACGTAAGTTCTACTACCAAATATGATATCAGTGGCAACGCGGCCTTCCTCCCATATAGTAATTCAAACGGCGTCTTTCCTGTCGCCAATGATGACTAATGTTGTAGGCAAATGTCACCAAACTCAGGTACGTTCCCCACATGGAAGTTCTCCCTGCGACTAGCTTCCTCAACGTCGTGGCCAGCGTCCCATTGACCCATTCTACCAGTCCGCTCATCTCCAGCCAGTATGGTACTGACATGACTCCTCGGATCCCCATTGTTTCATTTAGCCTTGGGATCATGTGAGATGTGAATTTGGTCCCATTGTCGCTCAGTAGGACTTGTAGACATCCATGCTGATATACTACTTGATCCAGGATGAATCTCGCAGTACTGGTAGTGTCAACTCTGGTTAGGGCTTTCATTTCAACCCATCTTGTTAGATGGTCGATGGCTACTATGATGTACTTGACTCTTCCTGTGCTCATCACCAGCGGTCTCATCATGTTGATGGACACCATGTGCCATTAAAATCCAGGTTGGACCAGTCACAGATCCAGTTGTATTCATATGTGGTTTATGCAGCTGGCATTCCACGCAACAAGCCAGATGATCCGCGACATCATAGTTAATTGATTCCCAGTAATAATACTGATTAATATGATTGGTTGTTTTTCTCAGGCCTCCATGCCCGATAACCTTATGAGCAGCTTGAACTATTGCTGCTCTTACTGACAGTTTTGTGAATAATAGCCATTTCCCATTTATCATCTTGAATACTTGTCCATCCATAGTCTCAGTGTTTTCCATCACTTTTCAAAGTGCACCTTGG
The DNA here is from genome assembly GCA_022478985.1 of Massospora cicadina. Classification (NCBI taxonomy): domain Eukaryota; kingdom Fungi; phylum Entomophthoromycota; class Entomophthoromycetes; order Entomophthorales; family Entomophthoraceae; genus Massospora; species Massospora cicadina. Next base: position 76,680 of record JAKSZP010004340.1, on the reverse strand, counting down.
ATTTCTCAAGGCTCGTTCTCAATTCTTCCTTTGACCATTCTCTGTAATAGCTCATCCACCTGTGGGTATACCAAATGGACCATTGGTAACCATGATAAGCCATCTGCGTTCTGGTAAGAAGCCCCTGCTCGGTGGACTATCTCATAATCATAAGCCTGAAGCTTAAGTGCCCATTGGGCCAGTTGTCCTTCTGGTTCCCATAGATTGTGCAGCCAACGCAATGAAGAGTGGTCCATCACCACCTTAAAGTGTGTTCTGTGGACATACACCTGAAACTGCTTACAGGTGTAGATGACTGCAAGGCATTCACGCTCAGTCATGGTGTAGTTCCTCTCAGCGGCTGAGAGTGTCCAGCTCACATACGCCACCAGATGTTCATCCCCAAATTCATCTACTTGGCTCAGTACGGTGCCAATCACCATCAACAAAGCATCAATTTAAAATGATAAACTCCCAATCAAAATTTGGATATTTTAAAAATCGGCGAATTTATCAGATACTGGCATAACTCATTGAAGGAGCCCTGGGCCTCTTCATTCCATACAAATCCTTTTTTCAGATCTTTTAATAAATGAAAAAAAGGCTTGGCTATTCAGGTGAAGTCCCAAATGAATCTCCTGTAGTATCCAACCATCCCAAGAAATACTTGGATGTCTCAGACACTCTTTGGCACATCCATGCGCTCGATAGCTGCTATCTTCTGGGGTTGCGGCTGCAATCCACTTGCATTAAACACAAATCCCAGGTATTCCAGCTCCTTCTTGAAGAAGTGGTACTTCCTTAGCTTGACCTTCAGGTTAGCCGCGGACAGTCTCTTAAAAACTTCTTTTAAGTGATGGAGGTGATCAGTAAATGTTCTACTGAACACATTGATATTGTCCCAATATACCAGGATGCACGACAACTTCAGGTCGCTCAATATTGCATCCATGGCCCTCTGAAACGTCGTGGGCGCATTACAAAGACCCTGGGGCATCCTCGTCAGCTGGTATAACCCCTGTGCGGTGATAATCGCACATTTTTCTTGGTCTTCTTCCGGCAAGTCGATCTGCCAGTATCCTGAGATTAGGTCCATCACAGAGAAATACTTTGCTTCTCCTAATTGATCCAGCACAGCATCAATCCTTGGTAGGGGATACAAATCCTTCTTCATGGTTTTGTTCAGCCTCCAATAGTCAATCACTACCCAGTTCAATCTATCTTTTTTCTTTACAATAAAAATCAGACTTGCCCAGGGACTTGACAATGAAACTAGAAGCCCATGCTTCAATAGTTTGCTGATCTCATCTTCCACTACTACTTCAGTGGCTTTCAATCTTCAGATCGGTCTCATCCTTATTGGTAGATTTTCCCTGGTGTCAACTTTGTGAACTATGTCTCATGTGCATCCCAAATTGTGGTCATCCTGAGCAAACACTTCCCAATATCTCTCAAATAATTTGAGCACCTCCTTCTTCTACCCTTCTGGCAGATCTGCGAGCTGCTCATGATCAACCAATAGATTGATGCTTTTGGCTGCCCCAGCTGGTAATCTTATTTCATTGAGAGACCCTAAATTGTAGAATTTTCTCAATTCAGCCTGATCGGCAGATTTCCCCATTATTGACCTTGCAATTCACTTCATGTGTATCCCAATTTCCTGGTCATTTTAGGCGAATTTTCTCAGATACTTTTCAATAATTCGAGCATCTCCTCTTGCTGGCCTTCCAATAGATCAGCGAGTTGCTCCTAATCAACCAATAGTTGATACTTTTGGCTACCCCGGCCAATAAATTTATCTCATTAAGGGTGGAAATTACTCCATTTGGCCATCAGGATTTCTTGTCACTTCTTTGGTCCGAACTTATAGACCACAAAATCGATATTTTAATATGTTATATATTTTTTGTATTTTTCTTTTACAATGGGACTTGCAACCTACAAAAAGGCTCAGAGGTCCTTCTTTTCCCTTCATTTTAACTGGGTCCTGGGTACTCAAACCTACCAGTTATCATGGTTCAAAATCTTATCCTATTAAGATTTAACCAATCATTTGGTTCAGTGGTCCCCTTCTGGGACTTGACCAAAATCTCAGGACATAACCATTTAATGGTTCAGAGGTTCACTGGGAACATTGCAACTATTTTTCTTAGGCTCAATACTACTGATTAATATTAACCTTTCACCCTATATGACCAGCTGTGCTGTCTTCTCATGTATATGCCATACTTGCTGACTTTGGGCAGTTCTCCAGAATTAGGCCTTTAATCCTGACTGGAAATTCGTCCAACAGGACCTAATTTCAACTCTTATTCGGCAACTAATGCTTTTGGATCTTCATATCTCATCAGCCAACAGTTTCATCCAATTGTCCAGCTCGTTTTTTCTTCTGAAAATGATGTTCAGCCTTCGTGGCCATCCTTAATTACACAGGTTGTTCTGGCTTCATTAGCTTCATCCAACTTCTCCTAAATTGACAAACTCGTCTCCAGTAACTTCTGACCAGTGATTGAGTGTTATTAAATCAAATGATTTCCTCCACTATCTTATTCAATCATTTTTTATTTTGACTTCATTTCTTCATTGGTATGGCAATCTAATTCTCCAGATTGATTGCTTCTTATTTTGTCCAATGCCTCATCTATACACTCTCTCCTCAGGACTATTTAAAGCGGACCCAATTTCAACCTGAGTTGATCCTAGAGTTCCTTGGGACTAACTACAGCGGGCTCAATTCCAACCCAAGTTGGCCCTGCTGATACTCTTCATCTCAAGTAGATGTCTGGTGTAACTGGTTTCCTTGCAGCACTAGATAGTTTCATATCTAGGCTGCAAGTCCTTTCCCTGAACTTAAGTATCTTCATTTTGCTTCACTTGGAGCTCCACTGCTGAGCTGGGTGAACGCTACTAAACAAGTTCCTCTTCACGTTCTATCTTTGTTACTTCCTTCAGTAACATATTTCCAAAATTGGAAACAACTTCTTTGTACGACATAATTGATAGATCCTTCTACTCAAATACCCCTATAGTGAGCACCAACTTGTAAAAATTTACTCAGGAGTTGATTATTGGTTGTCAACCCAGTAACCTTTTTACTGCACAGGTTTGATTTCCTTGTGCACCTCGCATTGTAAAGAATATATTATCTGATAATAGTATAGAGACTATTATCCATAGTTGAGTTAGAACTATTATCAGGCCCAAATCTTTGCCAGTACTTTTGATTAAATACTTTATAAGTCGTACTTGTAGGGATTCATTACCTCTATTACTGTCCACTCAATCTTCATCAAGATCCTCTGATGACAGTCTCTTTTGGCCCAACACACAGTTGGCAGCTATCCCTGATTTGTGGTTCCCTTCATCTCCAGATCCCCGCTTGGAATCTCTACTCTCTCTCTGAAAGTCTTCCAATTATTGCCTTCTGCAATTGTATCCTTAAGATGGAAATTCACACTGGATGCTGATAGTCTAACTATAATTGAATATACAATAAAACTAATAATGTCTTAATGTATGTTAATCTTGGTAGTAATAATAATGTTTGCAATAGTAGTGTTTTTTATTATAGTGAATCCTAGGGAATTTATAGGGGATTCGGCCATCTAAACCTCAGTTGACACCTCTTTGATGAAATGGCAGCTGTTGCCATTGAATCACCCTTCCTTGTCTTGGAAGCGATGGTCTTCCCCATCCTGGCTAGGATTCCATCATTAGACATCCTCGAGACCTCAAATGGAAAGAGTCAGAAAACGTGTCCCTAACGTTTTCCTCTCAATCCAAGCAAACCAACCATAATTGGCTAGCGACCTGCTTAGGTAATGGGACTTATTACCCATTATAGCAGGTCACTTCACCAACCAATCAATTCAATAGTTGCAGGCAGCATCACTCGCCTCACAACTCATTACTCATTCCCAACCAGTTGGTGATGAAACCTGACTGATCCCAATTGGTACACTTGATGCTTAATCACTATCAGATGCCCCTATTTTGTCAGCCACTCCGCCAATGAGATCTTAGATATTCATCCAGATCAATCCCTGATGGATACAACCAGGTGAATATCCCAAAATCTCCTGAATATAGTTCCTCCAAAATTCGGGCAACCAATTTTTAATTTATTTCGCCTTAGGGAATTTTCCCCTAGCGACACCAGGTAATCTAGCAGGGTAGGATTATGGGCAAAAATCCCAACAGATTCTCAACACTTTTGCTGAGAGATTTACAGCAGAAGCTCACATGTTAATTGAGGCTGGAATTTTATCCAAATCTGATGTGTGTATTGCGATGAATTCTGCTGAAGCCATACCATGAGCTATATAACGTTATGACCCCAATGTTGGATGAAGATGTACCTTTGCCTAAAATTGTTCAGTTTTTACGCCATATATAAGCCAACTCCTCCACCTAATACTGAGTGGAATCCTTCCGCTACCACTGCCAAATAATCTTGCTTGGGGAACTTTGCCTGTCCATTCAAATTCCACCAAGTTGCCCTCAACAGATAAACATCCGCCCCATTCCTGCTTATTTTCACCGGCCCAACTCTTGCCCTAAACCTGTTTACGCTGATCACTTCCAGCCCAACTCTTGATGTGGCTTGTTTCACATTAATCAGGGACGTGGGCCCTATGGGGTCAGCTGTTTCAAATGCAGTTGACGGGGGTATATGGCATGGTGGTGCCCCAATCAACAGGTCTCTTGCGTACAGCCAGAACAGTACTGCCAGAGAAAAGTCAGAGCTGAGTAGAGGTGGGATCTCTACTTCCACTATACCAAACTCAAATGTCCCACCTGAACCCATTTTAGAATATTCAGCAGAAGTTCCCTTGCACAATGAGTCAGTATTATATCAGCAGCCGGTTGGGGGTGTGTGTGAATGTTTTGACACAAGTGCAGTCTACGGCTATGGTGGAAGAGGGGTCTCAGATGCAGTTCAAGCCATATGCTTGTCAAATGTTTAACCAAATTTTCCCTAAAAAGTTAGACCCCTCTGCTGATGCACCTTTATTTCAAGATGTAAGCATCGCTATTATAGTCAACACTATTATAAAACAATACCCTTTTTGGTGAAGGGATTTCATGTTTCCTTAAAACAGAGAATCCTTAAATTTCCATGTTATAAACAGTCAAGATGCATCTTACTCCGAATGTACTTACTGCAACCTGGTTGTAGTTAAAAGCCAAATCCGTGCCATCATAGATACCTGTGCCCCCATCAATATAGTCTCCACAAAATTGGTGGCCAGGTAGACAGTAACCCCGGATGTGGAGCACTGGATGGTATATGGAACTGCTGGAGTGGAAAACACAGTCTCTGAGGGAGCATACAATGCGCTTCCGTTGCAGTTTGGTTCTCTTGTCATGGTAGCCCCAGCTAAAGTGTTAACAAATAGCAATTATGATATGTTAATTGGAACCGCCTTCTTGCACCACTATGGGGCTGTCATTGATATGAAGAACGAGACTTTTAAAATACTGGGTCAGCAAATCCTAATTAACTTCACCTCTAGCAGAGTTCCAAATGGTCTGGTGCGTATGGGGAATATCAATCTAGCTTAAAAAAATGGAGTGATCCCTATGCGCTACCATTGATCGAAGGGCAAAACCTGGGCCTATCCCAACAGATTTATGAATATCAAGTGCTGCCGCTCAGAGCTTCAGGACCTATATCTTTTCCATCCGGGAATCAAGTTATAGTCAACACTGACTTGGTGATTGAAGTTCCAGAGGGACTCTATGGGGAAGTTAATGGGCCATATCAGCAATTGCAGTTTGAGCCCCACGTGGACCAAGGCAATATATTACCAGGGCAGGGGGAGATCAAAGTTATACTTGAAAATCTACTAATGGTACCACTGAAAATCCACTGCCACCAAATAATGGTGTATTTTTACTTAATCCCCAATGAGGAGGTTCTTTTGGTTCATGAGTTTGGATCACTGGAGGAATTTGGTCTGCCTTTCAAACCACAGCTCAGTGTAACGGCAGTTGTATCGCTCCATGAATTAATGAGGCTGTTGGAACCACAGAAGGGTTGGGCAATCGCTTTGTTTCAAAAATATAAAGAGATTTTTGATGTTGATGACCATTATTTAGGATGCATGCGTGGGGTGTTTCATAGGCTGGTCACTGGAGATCATCCTCCCATAAGGTCAAGGACGATCCACCAATCAAGGGTGGTGGAAGAAGTAGTAAGTGAGGAGATTGACAAGCTATTAGAGAAAGGGATTCTTGAACTGTCAAAGAGTCCACGGGCTTCTCCTGTTCTTATTGTAAAAAAGAAGGATGATACTAACTGTATAGTAATTGACTACCAAAAGCTCAACAGCATCACCAAAAAGGACATATATCCCTTGCTGTAGATTGACGACGCTTTGGAATGGCTAAGGGAGGCTCGAATTTCTCAGCAATGGACCTGATATTGTGCTACTGGTAAACTGAGTTTCCACTGGTGGGACAGGAGAAGTGCACTGTAATCACATTCAAAGGTATTTTTCAACCAGCCCAGATGCCGCAAGGGCTGTGTAATTCCCTGGCTACGTTTCAATGGGTTATAGACACTATTCTTGAGTACCTAAAGCTGTCGTGCATCCTTGTATACTTCAACAACATTAATGTTTTCTCCTGAACCTTCTCTGAACACCTCGACCATTTAGAAGCAGTATTCCGCTGGCTCGCTGAGGCCAACATCAAGATCAAACCCTGGAAATGCCATTTATCTAAGGACCAGCTGGAGTACCTGGGGCTTGTGGTTGATGCCACGGGCTGAGACCTCAACCAGCCAAGGTGGAAGCTATTTGAAAAATGACTCCACCCAACAGCAAGTGGGATATAAAGGTATTTTTGGGAATGGTTGGATATTAATGGCGCTTTATCCTTAACTTCAGCTGTATTGTGACCCAATATTTGAGTTATTAAGAAAGGACAACAGGTTTAAATGGAAGGAACTTCAGCAACGCACTTTTGATACGCTTTAAATGGCGCTGACCAGTGCGCCAGTGTTGCACTATCCCAAGTTTTAAAAAGAGTTCATTGTTCAGACGGATGTATCCCTTTTTTCTGTGGGGTCAGTCCTATCCCAAAAGATGAGGAAGGAGAAGAGCACCCAGTAGCATACTGCAGTCATAGCTTGAACAGCCAAGAGCGCGATTATACTGTGACCAAGTGGGAGTGCTTAGCAGTGATCTACGCTTATAAGCAATTTTGAGTGTATTTGCATGGGGTGAAATTCAAAGTTATAACAGATCATGCCTCATTACGCTGGTATATAATCTTAAATAGCCTGAATGGTGTCTGGCCCGATGGGATAATAAACTTCAGGAATAAAATTTTGAATAACCTTCACTGACCTGGAGCAAAACACCAGAATGCCAATTGTTTATCGAGATTACCCACATTGCAGTTATGGCAGATCTGAGTGATATAATGTTTGATAAGATACTTAGCGGCAAGTATGATGAACCGCCTCAAATCAAGGTATTGGATGGAATAAGGTCCAATATGTTCCAGAAAATGGGGAATTATATAAGCAGATAGGGGACACTACCATGAATATCCCAAGACCTTCTACCCGCCCAAATGTTATTATGAGCACACACCGAGAAGTTGTACATGGTGGAGTATGTAAGACCATGGAATTACTGTGACCAAGGTTCTATTGGGAAAGAATGAACTTCGAGGTGCTTGAGACAATTTCCAGCTGCCATCAGTGCTAGGTGGAATAGTCATCTTACCAAAAGTCTTCATAACAATTAGTGAAGCCACACTTTGCCTGGCACACCGTTTCAATTGATGTTGAGGGTCCCCTGAAAACAGGGGCAAACCAGTCCAAGTACATCCTGATAGCAATCAAACACTTGACCAGGTGGGTTGAGGCATGACCAATACATTATTTGGGTGCGCTAACATTGGCTAAGCTTGTTATGGAATGTATAATTCAGCAACACGGTTGTCCCCAGTTCATCCTTACTGACAATGGAAAGAACTTCACTTCACACATCTTACCTAAGCTCAACGGATTGATGAGCATCCGCAGGGGTTCTGAAAACCCCCTACCACCCTGAATCTAATGGAATGATTAAGTGAGTTAATGATACCTTGGTGAACATACTTTGGATATTTGGTGATGGATCGACCTTTTGATTGGACTTCTCTCCTTTACACTACCGTTTTCGCTTACAACATTAGCTACCATTCTGCTATGAGGAAAAGTCCTTTCCAACTAATGTATGAATGGCACCCTGCACTTCCAGCACTTCTCTATTCCTGCATAGAGGATACCGGAAGAATGGATCCTCACCAGTATTTGACTAACTTAGAGGACACGCTGATCAAACTGCAAACTGAAGCCTACTCATGCAGTTTAGCAAAGAAGATTAAGGCTCAGGCAGCTGATAAAGTATGGTGAAGTGGCCTCACTCAGTTCCAGGATGGAGGAATAGTTTTTTTCATGACAAGCATGGGTTTGGTCCGAAACACAAGCTGGCCAACATCTGGATTGGTACATTTGAAATTATAGAAAAAATGGGAGTTGACGCTTATACCATCAAGGACCACGCAAGTGGTTGTATCATTAACCGAGTGCATGCAAAGTTCCTCCAACTATATAAGCATTAGAAGCCTTATTGTCCAGTCAAGGAGGGGGTATTATCATAATTCTGATATGACTGGATGATAAGCTTGGAACCTCTAGGGCGGATTGGAAAGATTCCGTTAAATATGATATCAGTTACAATTATCTGGGTGCCTCAAGATGAGGCGATATTGGGATATAATGAGTTATTATTGGATCGCCTCTAATTAAGGAAATAAGGCATTAAGGCAATGCTGACATTAAACAAATAGGAATTAAATCACCTCCAGTTAGGGCGATAGAGAGCTAAAGAATAACAATTGAAAATTGAGGAGAATTGGCAGAATAGAATAGCCCAAGCTATGAGAGTGGTATCATCCAAAGTCGCTATAAATAAGCTAGATGGGCGATTGAGAGGAGGAGGTTTTTTGGAATAGTTAGAGAGAGTAAGAGGACTAGGAATGATCCGCTCAGATTATTGTATTCCAATAAAATAAGTGTTTTCAGGGAAATTGCTCCCTTTTGTTATATTTATTATTTTAAGTGAGTTCCAAGGGACTGATGATCTTCATATCATTATTCCAATTCTCAGTGGGTCGACCCTGTGCAAAAACCCTTTGGCGGATTTATAAGGTATCACCAATTTCATAACACTGACCATGGGATAAACTATTGGTAAAACAAGTAAGAAATACAGAAAAATGAGAAGTCACCCCAGAGGAGTTGGAGCTACTCCTGTTGCCAGCGCAATCACAAGTGTTAGACAAGAGGGGGTGTCAGGGAAGGCTAGTGCCAATACAGAAAAGAATTGAAGGAAAGGATCTTAAACTGGAAACAAATAGGTAACCAGGAGGAAACCAAATAGCGTTGGTGTTGGCAGAGAGCCAAACAAACAGTCTTGAAATGTTCCATAAGGTGGGAGCAGAAGTGTCATATGGTGTCACAAATGGTGGGAGCAGTGCCATAAAAAGCATCCAGGACAATGGTATGTACTTTCAATAACGCAAATTGCTACAATTAAAGTACTAAGATAAGGAGGAATGAGATGATTAATGATAAAAGCTAAAATGTTATTAGATAGTCTGAAAGCCTGCAGAGTTTTCTGGTGGAAGAGATGCATAACTTCATGCTAGAATTCATGAAATGGCGGACAAACTACTAGATTGTAAACTAAAGACCCATGTTGGACGCACAGTATACATGAAGCTGAGAGGCTTTGGACTGCTCAGCAGTTTGTTGCACCACCTACAGCCATTTCCAGACATTAGCGCGAACCCTGAGTAGTAATAGAGGATGGTGAACATAGCTCAAAATGGCCTTCTGGGTGTCCAAAGAGTAAGAGATGTCCAGAATATCAAGATTTTCAGTATGGAAAAGAGTACTTGGATGGCGAGAAACCATTTTGTATAAAAAAAACTTGTACATGAACTTCTTGGGTGTAAAATGGACCAGGGAGACCCCTCTGGGAGTTGTGATAACTAGTGTGGATCCTCCAATATGTGCTCCTTATGAACAGGAGCATCCGCTTGAAGTAAGCAGGTGCCCTGTGAGGACCTGCAGCAAAGAGGTGGGAAGCCGAATAATTAAGAAGAGAATTTAAATGATTAGATTGCAAAGGCGAAGAGCATGGGTAAAGTTTTACCATACTGTATGAGACGAGTCTTGGGTAGAGAGTATGTGGTTAGTTACTTGCAATCCAAGAGCCAATTATACTTGAAGCATGGTCCACATAATTGACAATTCCCATACTCAACTATGACATGGTCCAAACAGAATGTCAAGACGCACAGGGGAGGGCGGCCTAGCCATAGCAATCTTAAATGAGAACATAGAGTATTGAAAAGAAGGAGGGTGAAAAAATGATAGCGTTCACAGCAAATCAAAAGTTGACAAAATTGGTGAGTTGGCATTCACTAACCACCAGTCAGCTAGTTTGCTGGCCTCTGAGGGAACGATATATTTGGTTCCTTTGTTGAGAATGTGGATCTCCATAATGGTGGTGGCATATCCTCTCGAATCCAGCCATACTTTCAGGTGGTGGACTGGGCCCATAGCAGGCCTGAAAGCAAATGGAAGCATTAGAAATGTGATATGTGAAGAAGATTTAGGAAAGCGAATAAGAGACTGGGAGGCTGGAAAATGCTGCTTGTCAGAGATGACCAGCGAGCTTTGTATTTGACAAGAAGTTTTTATTGATGTAACAGTTACATTGACTGTAGACAAAATTTAAAATGTGCCTGAAGCTGTAAATTAGCAGGGAGGTCAATGAAGACTAAAAGTGGGGCAAACATAGAACTTTTATTGAGTTATAAAGTAATGATATTTATAGGATGTTTGGGGATGTGGTGCCTAGGGGACCGCCATAGCCCTGTACAATAAGGAATTTTCACGGTCTTTTTGGACCAACCAACTGGTTAATGCCTTCAGTGGTTTGCATTTTCCTCATAACTGCAATGGTGGGGTCACTCCTCTCAAGGTTTAATGAGCAGAATGAAATTACTGAAGGCATCTCCATCAAATTTCGTGTATGTGATGCTTCCTGATCGAAGCTCTTATTGGTGCCTTTTGGGACGGATTTATTTGTGATGGCTTGAGAGTCAAATCATTGAGGTTCAATTTGGGAGTATGGATTTTGACTCTTACATCATCTTGAATCCTGACAATGCCCCCTCAAGGTCCAAGTAAAGGGGAGTATAGGGCCAAAGGAATAAGCCATGTAGTCATTCCACCACTGTATATGATTGACATTGGCAATGGAGTACTCAGATTTCACCTTATGAAGGACATTTTAAGGTCCAGACCAAAGAACGTTAATCTTGTTATGTCAACCTCTGGGTAAATGTTGATAAAAGGGAACAAGGTTACCTTATTGGAAAATAAGTAAGGAGTGGCGTCTGGCATTAAATTGGGATGTCTCTCTTTCTGTGGTTGTGACATTAAATTGCGTGACTAGGGCTTGAAGACAGACAATTTCATCAGCTAAGGCCCTCATAATTAAATCAGAGTTCTCAGGCAACGAGGCATTGAGCAGGGGTTAACTTGTTGGTAATTGAGGAGCACGCCCTTATAAAGATTCAAAGGAGACATCTTGATAATATGATGGCAGCATATTTGGTAAGCGAGCAAAGCGCTGATAAAGTAATGGTTACAGCGGGTAGGGTCAGAGGCAGCCATCTTCCACCAGAGACAGATGTGGGTTCCATTATCACGTTCCACTGCCCCATTGGTTGAAGGGTGTTAAGGGGCTGGTGAAGCTCTAGTTAGTTCCAAAAAGCGAAGTTAGTTCTTGAACTACCTGCGAATTGAAATTTAGCCCATTCTCTGAGAGTAGTTTGTGGGAATCCATGTTAGGTAAAAATTGATTAAATAAGTTTAGGGTCATGGCTTTCATGGTGGCACTTGACACGGAAATTGATTTGACCCATTTATTAAGTGATCCACATCCAAAGGATATTTTGGCTGTCTAACCCAGTGGGCAGAGGGCCCACTACATCGATGCTGATGACTGAAGATGCCTGATTAAGCCATGAATGAATTCAGATAATGAGGACTGGCATAATCCCGGGATCAACAAGTCATAAAAGCCTCTAGAACTTACTGCCTGGTTTCAATCATCTGGTCCCAGTAACATCACTTCTTCAGCCATTTATGGTCTTTTTGGTGCCACATGTCTCACAGTAATGTGCCCTTTTAGTATAGAATCAGTTCAGGAAGAAAGGTGGACATTAAGGAGCCATTTCTTACTAATTTTATTATACAGCATTCCCTCAATAAATTGCATGTATAAGCTCATTATTCATAGCTTTCTTGGATCTCAGGAGTACCCAGCTCCCATTGCTTGGGCCAGCCAATTAGATCATACAGCTGGTCTTCTTTGGGGTCAGGGCATTGAGTACTGGCATCACTATGAGACCATCAGTATTTTAATAAATCTCTCCTGTACAATGGACAATCTTAAGATCAAAGTTTAGCAGCCTTATGGAGCACCTTTTTAACCAGCTTTCCGGGTTCTTATCTGCTGCAGTCATTGGAGAGAGGAATAGTAATTGATAACAGTGAAATGGGTTCCATTAGGTAAGATGAAATTCTTGTTTGCCTATAAAACAGCCAGGCACTCGCGCATGGTAATGCTATAATTATATTGGCCTTGCTCAGGGTCTGGATGAAGTAAGCCACGTGGTGATTAACCAGAATTTCATCGTGCTGAGATAGGATAGCCCTGATGGCAACATCACTAGTGTAAGTGAATAAAAAAAGGGTCTATCAAGGCACAAATTGAACTAAAATAGGTTAGTACAAAGAGCAGTACTCAACGCATTGGAGGGCTGCTATTGTTCAGGCCTTCACTTGAAAGGCTCATTATTCTTTAGGAGGTAGACAAGGGGATCAGTTAAGTTAGCAAACTGAGGAATAAACTGATGGTAATAGCCCACCATGGCCAGAGATACTTGAATATCCCTAAGGCTCTGAGGGCAAGAAATCTTCTTAAGGCGTCAACCTTATTTGGGTTGGGCTGAATACCATCTTTCTAGATGTTGTGTCCAAGGAATTCCATTTTGGATTTTAAAAAAAGCATTTTGAAGGCTTGAGATTTATTTAAGCCTTTCTAAGAGGTTAGAGACTTCCAATAGGTGTTCCACATGACCAATAAAGGTTTATAACAAGACATTAATATCCTTGGGGTATACAAGGACACAGGATAGTTTCATTTCCCCTAGTATTCTGTCTATGGCATGTTGAAATGTGGCAATCAATTCCCAAAGGCCCTGGAGCATTCTTGTGGGTTTGAATAGACCATTGTTGGCTATGAAAACACTTTTGGATTGATCTTTGGGAGAGAGCTCTAACTGCCAATATCTGCTAGCTAGATCCATAGCGGAAAAGTATTGTAATCTGGAAATCAAGCTGAGAGAGTCATTGATCTTGGAAAAGGTGTAACTGTCCTTTTTGGTAATGGAGTTAAGCCGCTTCTAGTCCATCACCACACGATGGATTCCATAATTCTTCTGAGCTGATTAAAAGGAGGAGTCCCAGGGACTAAGAGAATGCACAATAGTCTGGATGAATAGTTGCTTGAGCTTGACATCAATTTGATGCTCTTCAATTTTATTATTTCAGTAGGGCTAAGACTAAATGGAGAGAGCATCCCCAGTCTCCATGTGATGCAAAACACCATAAATCTTCCCAAAATTGTATGTAGAGGTTATATGGAAGCTCTAGTATTCTTCTATAGATTTCTTACCTCTGCTCTGTTTTCACTAGTGAACTCCTTCCCAATAGAGGTGTTGAGTAGGGCTAATGATGGGGATGTTTCTAAACCAAAATCCTGTAAACTTTCAAAGCTATGGACGTTGTTAATGGCCTCCACAGTAGGAGGCAAACATAAGCGGCTGAAATAATAAAGTCACTATAATAGGTTTGGTTGAGATTAGCTAATAACACTGATATAGATCCTGAATAGGTGAGATCTAAAATTTTGGGACAAATCAGAACCTCCTTAAAGGATGAGTTATCCAAGCCCTAGATTTCAAGCAGTTGCCTGGAGGATATATTGAAATTGACCTGGGTGTTGAAGAATGACCTGTGACTTTGATTATATATTGGTCATCTCGAACATATATTTTGCATGCCTTCTTGACCACCTACCACAGAAAGGTGCATCCATACATGAGAATATCTTATATGACATTTGATCCAGTCAATCCAGTTTTAATTCTCCAACAGGTAAGCCTGAGCGTTGACATCTATCTTTTGCATTGTGAGAGGTTTTATAAACTAGTGAAATATGGTTTTCTTGTAAAGACAATAATCTCCATCATAGTGCACGATGGATGTGTAAACTTTGGAGAAACTGAGCAACTAAGAGAAGGTCATAGCTCTGGTTGTCCAACACAATGGAGAGTATTCAAAGAAAGCTTCCCAAAGAGAATGGGTAAGGAGGAATAGGCCCCAAAGGAACAAATGTAATGTAGACTAGTCATGCACTATTCCATTTTGTCAGACGATTGAAATTCTGATATTGTAAGAAGAGCGTTTTGGATAGAAAAATAAAAATAAAATCTACACAAAGTCTCTGGTCAATTCCCGGTGGAACCCCTCAAATTGGGGTAATACTTCTATTAATACTTGGGCAAAATTAACAAGAGTTTGGGCTTTTCAGATTGCACCAAATCATTGGTTGAAACTGATGAGCCAATCTGAGTTCCCTCCCCTCTTAAAGCAAATTTTGTACAACCAACACCGTGGAGAATGGCCCCCTTTATAGGGTTGGAAGGGGTCCCAAAAGGTGAAAATATACTTGCGCCCAATAATTAGGTAAAATATATAAAATCGTTGCCTCACAGATATATCCTACCTGCAATAGACTTTCCATCAGCTGTTCTGTCAAAGCAAGGCAAGTCTACAGAGATCCAATAGGTCAAATCCATATATTTTCTAATTTGGACATTACCAAGCTAATCAAAACTGTGCATTGATTTTTTCTTCAAACCTCGATATAGTTTAAATGCTAAGCTGTTAGATATTGAGAGAGTTTGTTTCTTAACCTCCCCGCGGTGACTAATAAAAAAAATATAAAATCTAAACCTTTTAGTTACTATAAAATAAGTTTGCTATAAGTGACATTAACCCTCTAATAATCAAATATCCCGCAGTTGAGAATTGGACTTCTCCTGCAAATATTTGTTGTAGGTTAGGTGAAAAATGCACCAGCGATTAACACAGAAAGCCTTAAATCCAACACTTTGTATTGGGGTATTCTGGAGTAATTTTGATGTGTTTCATTAATTTAAACAAAATATTTTAATATGGGGAAACACTGTCAACAATGGCGTCAAAGGGATTTTGTGGACTCAGACAGTGAAGCAAGTAACTAAGCTTGTAAACTGTGGGAGCAGATTAAAAAAATAGAAGAATCATCATAAAATTGTAATCATTATTTGATCACTTTATTATCAATGTTTACAAATCAGTTTCTTCTGGTACAACAGTAATAGGCTCAATATAGGTCACTATCATTAATGAGGCGGTACTGGTATGTCAACATGTAGTGCCTCATCCTTCATGCTGATAGCCCATTTCCCGCCTCCTTGGAAAGTCTCTTCCAACAATTCTTAGCGCTATAACAGAATCTATTGCACTAGAAGCATTGAGTTTGGAGATTCTTCTGATTTTTGACAACATGGACCCATGGGCAACTGGAGGAGGGAGATGCGGTAGACTTAGATGCAAGATAGATGCAGAAAATTGCTTAAGTGCATTTTGTAAATTTCCCAGATGCTTGCGAAGCTATTCTTCAGTCCAAAAAGTGCATCTAGACCTCAGTATATGATCCCAACGCGGAGAAGGCTGCAGTTATGGCGTCATCCAAGATGTAAGATTAGTGGTTACCAAGGGCTGTTCTCGGCCATATAAACTGGAAAATTCCACAGGACAATCTCCTTTGTTCAGACATATGCCCATGAACACCTGCTTCTGATTGGAAAAGGTTTGGTTGCTTCAGAATTCCTGGATTAGAGCTGTATAGGCTTGTTAAGTATTATGGCATTCCTTTAGATGTAAAGTCATAAATCTCCCAGGCGTACTATTTAAGCATATATGGATGGACTACACTTTCTGCTGGTCCATGGCCTCCTCCATCGATCTTTCATAAGCTTACAGAAAAAAACACTTTACTGACATGGAGTGGAAGACTCCTTAAAATTAGACCAAAGTTAGTCACAAGAGGGATGAAGAGAATATTGATTCTAGAAATCAGTGCAGGCACAGAAATCTCAGTTTCAACGTAGTCATGAGAAGCTTGTTCATTCAGTCGCCACCTTAATCCTTCCAAATCCTCCTATGTATCCCCATTTTGGTTTAGTGAGGTAATGGAGGTTTTGTGGGCAACCTTCTCCTTTAGCGCATAAATATTGGCACATATATTAAAGCAGCTGAATCTCAAATTTGCCCAAATGAGATAAGAACCCATAAAAGATTTGTTCAAGTTGAGTGATGCAACAATATTTGTGCTTGTAAAAGGCACTGAAGGTATCCAATTTATCAAATAAGGTCTCAACCAAAATTCTGGGGTTGAGAGGAACTCCTTTTACTCGAAGCTTGCAGCCTTGGGTCACATTGCATATTTGATCTCATAAAGCAGCTAGCGCCATAATTACGTCTTGTTTACAGGAGTCATTAAGATTTCCAGATGTAAGCATCATGGGACTGAAAGGTCTTTGTGTTGCTCAGGGACCTTTGGGTCTTTTGGTCCCTTCATTTTCAGAGGAAATATCGCAGAGGCTAACATCTGGTTGTGTTGCTGGAGGATCTGCACAAGGACTTGAATATGGTTGAGGTGCTGGTTCCAGGCGGCCTCAAGAAACTGCATGTTTTGACAAAGCTAGTCCTCAAGACATCCCAAAATTTGCTATCCAACAAAAGGAGCTTATTATGAGCCTCATTGCTTAAATGAAAGGTATTAACAATGGCTTCCCAATTGTCATGAACAAAGGAGGAGACTGAGCTATAAAATGTGACAATATTTGAGTGTAGGGTTTGAGTAAGCCCTAGTAGTGATACTCATAATGATGCAACCCAAATTTTGTAGGAGGTGAGATATGTTTGGATGGACGAAGCTTTTGGATAGCGTTTGGTAGCTAAAACCAATCCTTCAAATGTTAGTAGAGCCAAGGTATATAAAGCAGTACACCTTGGAAGGCACTGAAGAGGCGTGGGTTGACATGAGTATACTATCAAAAAGTAGATGACGTTAATTAGTTGTTGATAATATAGTTGAGGTTCTTATATTGAAGATGATACTGATCATTGTCAACGGATGGTAGGGTAAATTGAAGGTGTCCCGAAACTCTAGGCTTTCAGGATGGATGGGAGGTACCTCATACTTAAAGGTGTAAATTTACTGAGTCAAACTTCTTAAATAATCACTAGGATGATTTCTTTATTGAATTTATTACCCATTTTTCGTGTAAGATTTTTTACTTGGACATCTGTAAGCCCCCTGTAGTGAACACCATTTATCTCTGTATGAAAGTTCTCTTTATTGTAGCTGAAGTTCAAAAATGGGATAAATGCTGTAAACTAGTGAAGAGGTTAGTGAAGACGAAAAGATGGGGCGAAATAGACTACTTCATAGAGGTAGAATTGTCAGTACTTATAGGATGTGTGGGGACGTGGTGCCTAGGGGACCTCCATGGCCCTGTAAGATCAGGATCTTTCACAGTATATCAGATGAACCGCCTGGTCAATGCCCTCATTGTTCTGCATCATCCTTGTGACTGCAATGGTGGGGTCTTCACCTCTTAAAATTTAGAAAGCGGAAGTGATATTCTTGAAGGCATCTCTATTATATTTGATGCGTGTTAAGCTTCCTGATCAAACTCTCACCGTTGCCTTCAGGGATGGGTTTTGTTTACAATGGTTTTAAAATTGACTCAAGATTTAATTTAAATGTTTGGATTTCAACTTGCTTATTATCTCAAATCCTGAAAAGGATGATCTAAATCTTGTTGGCCTTGGCTTCATTACTTACCCTGGAGTATTATGAATGGCATATTCAAGAATGCAAGCATAATGGTTTATTAGAGATACTAACCACACCATCAGCAAATTCCAGCATCATGACTGGTGCCTAGCCTTACATTTGAATACCAGCAAGATGTGCAATCGCATTTGGGCGAGTATGTCAAGGCAAAAGTTATATAAAAGAGAGCTCAAAGGGTCACCCTGATGGAGACCCCTATGGAAAACCCAAATCAGTCAAGAAACCTGAGCCACAGACTGTCATTGTGACTGTTTCATTAAGAAAAAATACCCAATAAATGAATCAAAATTGAAGCTGAAACTTATGGAGGCAAGCCCTAAGGTAAGTCCACCTACATGGTCATAGGCTTTTTGTTGATCCAGGAATACAAACGCACCGGTGGACTGGGATTGGCAGGCGTTTGATACTTTGTGGATGTTATTCCATTTATAGCTTCTGGAGATGATGCCAAATTGTGAAGGGTTATTAAATCAGAGGCAACTTCACTCAAGGAAATTAGTCATATATTTGGTAATGAAGTTTGGCATCAGTGTTAGTATAAGATAGGGCGCCAGTTTTCTAAAACCAGCCTATCACCCTTTTTAAAGAAAGTTACCATATAAACCTCTTAGCCACTAATAAGGAGGCATCTCACATCGATTTCCCCCTTGGGTTGGGACCATCTAGTACTAAAAAAATAAGGAGGCATATCTCCAACAGACATTTATTCATAGAGGCTAAAAGTAGTGTTGATGCGCTATTAAAATTTTATGTAAAATTCATTGAGAAATCCCATCTGGGCCTGGGCGATCCTGTGTGAGGAACCGCAAACAGCAAACTAGAGTTAGCCTCACGAAATTAAGATTATTAAGTCTGGGTATTAAGTGATAGTGCGGATATTTGCATTGTGGAGGAATAGTTAATATTAGCAGTTATGACATGGTTGGACCTGTACAACTCTGATTTAAACTTGTGAATTTTGGCAGACAAATCCTCTAGTGAACTTTGAAATGTTATTGTCTATTACACTAATTTGAGCACAGGCCATGTTTGGTTTGGAGAATATAAATGGATGTAGAAATAGGCGGAACATGTCTCCCCTGCCATAGTAATTTTGGCTATGTGCTGAACACTAATGAAGTTTGGTGTTCCCTTACAGGTGCATTTAAGTGGGAGGACACCTCAGCTCACTTGTGGCCCCATGCAGGGCTGTAACCTAAAGCAGGAACATTGCTTTCCAGGTGATACACCTCTGGTAAAGTGCGCCTATTGACTGCTGAGGGCAGCACAGGAGCGCCGCGACAATATGTGGTGAGCCTGAGAATTTGTTTGCGACTTAAAGGCATATAATGTGGCGAGAGGATTGGCACAGTTTGAGTCCTAAGCCCTTATGCCAAAGTTGCAGTTTTGACCTGATGTGAGAACTTAGTAAAGATAATATTGGATTGACAAAGCTTACTCCTTAGGGCGCCTGTGCCACTGGGATGAAAGACTAAAAGACACTGAACCACGTCTGTGGGTAAAAAATAATTCTAGTGTTGTTAAATTGAGAAATTTGGGGAAGAAAACTAACGGTGCAAGAATGAGGTCTATGTGCGACATAGACAGCCACTGAACGTTGTGTACATAAGGGTGAGTCATGTTAGGAATAAAATGAGTGTTTGGGAAGGGTGTCATAGAGGTCCTTGGTAGCCTTCAGGGCGCGAAGTTTAACATGTCCCTGTGGAAGATCAACTGTAGAAGGCCAACAGTCTGTGGCTGTAATCACCCAACAATTCATATCACCTACCACGAAGGTATTAGATGGAAGGGAAGGAGATCAACGATGGGAAAACCCCCTAATGAACATATGCACAGGTCAGGGCATATATCCTAACAATTGTGTGCACTTCATCATACCATTAGAAAGGAACTTCCAGTAAGCAGCCATCTGAAAAGGTGTTTTTGGAAATTTATAGTTATGATCTCACATACTAGCATGTTACAGTGCTGTGACCAAAATTATACAGTAGTGAGGAGCATGCGTTCCCATGCCTCTTCATCCCCTTGTAGACATTGGGTTTCCTGAATTGTCAGGATGTCCACAGGGAGGTTTCAAAAAAATCAGTTTCTTGGCCTGGGACGGAGATGCCATGAGTCCCACAATGTTTGATGTCCCAATATCCATTGAGATTCCTTGCGCCTCAATAGCAATTAGGAGGTCCCCCAGCCTTACCTCTTCTCTCTCCATGGGCGCTATGGCATTCCTAGTGTGATTACCATACTGGTGCGCAGGTACAGTATTGTAGTTGGCAACTTTCAAGGCTGCAGATTTGGGTTTTAATTATTTATTTGAACATGAGTTTTTCTGTTATGGTGCACTTGTGGTGCACCATCAGTGAGTTCATTTAACTTAATTTGGATTAGTTGGGGAAACTCAATTCTGGTCAGTGCACAGGTTGCATGGATGAGTTTTCAAAACCCCTGGGAGTTGTACAAGGGCTGATGATTGATAAAATCAAAGTGGCTGACAGATTGGGATTAGGCATATGCTGAAAATTCCGCCTTAATCTAATCTGCTCAGGAGAGATGGAGGTCGCCATTGAGGCTGCTACCTTGGAGGCTGTCTTATGGGCCTGTTTGGCCTTCTTACGTTCCTATGAGGCACATGAATGACTTTAGTATACTTACTTGTTTCACTCCAGTGAAAGCGAGAGTTGTATCAACTACACATCTGTTGTCAGTGATGGTTTCATCCATCGCCTCAGAAACATACTCATAATCTTTCACGCCCTAATTGACAGGGCAAGTGTGACTTTTTTGTCTAAAATCCTGGTAGAAAGTGCAGATGGGCTGTGCACTATCCATTGTTTTCCAGAAAGCTTAGAACCAACTTATCATTGATCATGAGGGTAGCAGAATGGATAATTCCAAGTGAGAACCACCGCGGTTTCTTTTTTCAGGGTAATAACTGCAAAAGCTTTATGTGTACTAAGGTTAGGCATAAAGAAAAGCTTTTTTTTTCATTTTTTTCTTTAGAAGGAAAGACCAGCAGAGGTAAAGCTCAATGACTTTGCTAGCCACATTCATAGAAGAGTAATCAAAAGGATTGAATATGTTTTTAGACTGGTTTCAACATGTACGCTTAGTCAAAACCACCCATTGACTATCTTAGAGGTCAACCACGAAGTGCACCTATGCAGCGTCATTTGCCTCTTCTGCCCTCTTGAACCCAAGGTCTAACTATCCATTTTGGGCACTATGTGTCGCCACATATTCAATTTGTTGGAAGTATTTGTCAAGCTTTTCACAAAGGGCCGTTGAATACTTCCCCAGGAAAATCTGAATCCCATGTCTTACCAAAGATAACGGCTGAGAATGAGGTATATTGATCTATCTGTTACACTTAGTGTAAATATTCATGAATCTTATCAGGCAATTCACCTTGGGTTTTTATTTTGTGCTTGTCTGCCAGTTTATTTAGGGCATTTATTTACCATGAATAGTACAAATACTGGACCTGAGCCCTTTACAACACTGCCAAGCCTTATCATTATTTGGGTGTATGATAATCTTCACCATTATAGAAATTTAAACTAACAGTATTGAATTAATTTTGTTGCAACAGTGTTTGAAATGGGAAGAAAAGCTTATCTATGACAATACACTAATCATCCAGCAAAATTGATTCTTTCAAAATAGATTAGAATTCTAGAGGGAAATGACCCAAACACTAAATATCATCAGAAATAACTCCAACATCCTCTATAGATTACTTATAATTATTCAACCCCCAGCAGATAAGTCAGGTAATTAAATATAATATTAAAGCTGGATAGTGTGGGCATTTAAAAATCCCATAAACCTTACATATCCCTATGGTTTAGTGAAAAACAGAATGACTTACTCTAGTCAGCCATATTCTTCTGGTATTCCCTAGAAATTTACTTTTATTTTCTTTACTCCTTTTCAACATAAGTGAGGTCTTTTCCCTAATTATTATCTTTCCATTTGACATAATGTTAAACTCTCCATTGTCTATTGATGCTTCAGATAGAAGAGGTGATTTGACTTTGACCAAATCTGATTAATCCAATTTAACGCTTGCATCCTAACATGGTACAACTCCATGTAGGGCTCATAGGTTTGGAAAAGATGATTTGAGTATCAAAATTATGTAAAAGCTTGGCTCCATATAGCATTTGGCCTTAAGTTTAAAACGCTTGATAGAGTCTGAGTTTTCTCATCCTTTTAAAAACTTTAATATCATTTTACTCCGCTTAGTAATCTTTTCTGCTCCACCAAACTACATGACAATAAGATCCTTGGCATATAGGTAAGTTTTTTCAGCCACACTAAGTTTAGCATAACCAGAACTTTATATTCAGAGTCTGATGTTACATTCATTTTTACAGCTTTACAATCTTGTTGGAATCCCATTTGTAATTTAAAACAAATAATAAAGCTATGTAAATTTCCGTTTATACAATCTTTTTATTTATTTGGGGAAGGTTGACCAGGGGACAAGCACTTCTAATATAGTGAAAAACTAATGAAATTCAACAATTAAAGAAACCCCAGAGGGTTTGAAGCCCCTCTTGTTGTCTCCAGGATCACCAAGATTAGGACGGTAGGGAAGGGGAGTTATGCTGGCTTACTATTGGATGCAATATGTGTGAAAGAAAGGATTAACTTTTAGGAACCATATGGGGAACCATGTGTTGATTGTCCTTCTGTTATGGGGGGTCATATGTCCAAACAGCCATGCTTAGAAAAGTTCCAATATATGGCTGTGGAAGCGATGAATGACTTCTTGGATTGTTGGCGCTGCTCCTGTGAACTATTACAGTACCATTGTATGTATTGTCTATAGTTCTACTGCTACTATTAGCGCCCTGAGAGATGGATGGATAGGAGAGTCCATGTTTATAGCGAACATGTTCCTTGCTAGGCTGAATGGATGTCCATTTTCTTGGCGGAAAAAGCGCATGCCTCTTTCCATACAGCTACTGATGTTGGGCATTGTTCTAAACGGTGGGTTAGGCTTCCATACTGACCACATATTGCACATGAGGTATGAGTGGCATTTGAACGTTCAGCTGTTTGGTATACTCTCCTCATACACCTCCATACATGTGCACTTATCCTGGGTTGGAGTAGAGGGTGATGTGTATATCTCCATACTCTTCTTTGGGTCTCCAGGTTGTAGGGTATGTCCATATGGTCCAGGTAATCTATCCTGGCTATGGTATTTGGGCTTTTGCTTATTATATTGTCTGTGACTATTTGATCGTTGATCTCCTGTCTGTGAGTTAGCCTTGGGCGTCCTCAGTGACTGGTTTGTTCATTTATGTGAATCCGCCATGTCGCTCTTCTCATGGCTAAGAGTATTCGTTTGAAATGTGCAGGAGTGCCATGTGGTCCTGCAGCTGTAGGATGGGATGCCAGATACTTGATTAATATGTTTAAGTGCTCTGGGTTTCTTAATTGTAGTGCACGTGTGAAGTTATATCTTGCTGTTCTGGCCCAGTGTGTATCTGGAAGATCTGGGCTAGTCACCTGAGCTATCCAGGATCCCAATATATGGGTTGCTTGCTCTATGTAATTAGTAAGCCCCATACCTCCATTCCTTCTAGATCCAAATAGGGTTTCAAGGCGTACAGGGGGGTTGTGGTTGGACCATAGCCATCCTTGTAATAGGGCGTGGACTGTGTTGAAGAAATATGGTGAGAAAGCAATTGCATGGGCTGTAACCATATGATTGGTAAAATCATAGAGTTGGCTACTGTGACCCTTCCTGTTTAACCTGTTTGATGTCCATGTAAGGAGGCAATGAGTTTTGTTATTTTGTCTAATAATTGATTATCCATATGAGGTTAGCGTATTCTCCTGCTTCCAACCATACTCCCAAGTGACGAACAGGGCCAGATGTTGGCTTGGTGATGAATGGAAGTTTTAGTGAGTTTGTTGCTAATTTTCGCCTCCTATGTCTGGTCAGGAGCCTTGATGTTGTACTAGCTTGTTGGCCCTGTGTAGATGGCATCCACTGGGTCTGATATTTTCCCAGGAGCATAATTTTCGTTTTCTCACTGTTAAGTGATGCGTTACTTATGACTGAATAGTCTTGTATTATCTTCTCAATTCTGCAAGCGTCTTGATTGTTGGATATGCCCACCACGCAATTATCAGCGAAGGCCATCATTTTGACTGGTGGTTGGCCCTTGATGTTGATTCCTTTGAGTAGTGTGTTTGTATTTCAGATTGGAGGGTCCAAGCTAAAGTTGTAGAGTAGAGGGCTTAAGTGGTCTCCTTGTTTTAGTTCTCTCTGTGGGATAACTGGGTTGGTTAAGAAGCCTTATCCCCGCACAGCCATGGTACCAGACTTTGTAAACAACATTACCCAGTTTATAAATCTATTTGAGAGCTTGAATTTTAAAGGCAGGCCCTAAGATAGGTCCAGTTCACCCTGTCATATGCCTTTTGTTGGTCTAAAAATACAAGTGCTCCAGAGGTTTTGGACTATCAGACATTTGCAACTGTGTGGATGTTATCTCATATGGATCTTCTTGGTACAAATCCATATTGTGATGGGGATATTGCATCAGATGCAACTTCTCCTAGTCGTTTAGTCATAATTTTAGTAAAAATTTTTGTATCTGTATTGGTTAGGGAAATTGGGCGCCAGTTGGACAGGTCTAATATGTCTCCTTTCTTGAATAATTTGACCGTGTATGCTTCTTTGCCTCCAGGCAGGAGGCATGTTTCCATAATACACTTGTTCATTGAAGCTAGAAGGATGTTAGAGATGTTAGTAAAATATTTATTGTAAAATTCATAGGGAATCCCATCAGTTTCAGGGCATTTCCCTCTTGGTGCACCGCATACTATTTCCCATAATTCCTCACATGATATTAGGTTAATTAAATTTTTATTTTGAACCGCAGTGTCAATATGTGCACTTCTTAGAATATTTCAATTTTTTCTGTTTTGACTGGCTCAGATTTATACAATTTTCTTGTAAAACCTGTGTACTTTGGTCATGACTTCTTCAGGTGTTTCTGCTATGGATTTGTCCAGTTGACGGACCTGTGTACAAACTATCATATTTTCCTGGCGTAGAATTGTCAGAAAAAGTAGCTCGAGCAAGTTTCTCCATCTCTTAAATTTTTGCCTTTATATTGGACTCCAACTCGGTGTTGGTGTTCATGGATCAGGGTGTTTAGCTGAGCAGACATCTCTGCTGATTTACGACCCCATCCATGGCTGTATCCTGTTCTTGGTACGTTATTTTCTAGATGTTCATTTTCAGCCAATGTGTGTTTGATAATGGCTGAAACTGCTCTATGTCTTCTAGATGATGTATGTTTAATTTGTTGGGTTGTTGATTTTTTGAAGTTTTCCCATGTGGTTAGTGGGTCCAAGCAAAAGGGTATTTGAAAATCCTGGGTTGAGGATATTCCTCCATCCAGGATTGAAATTCCAAGTCAGCTAAACTTTCTGGGCGCATTCTGCACCATCTGGGTGCTTGGGTACTTGGTTCTGCCAGTTTGTAGGACACCAAAACAAGCTGATGGTCAGAGATCTGCTTTTTTCAGTTTTAAATTTTAAATTTGGTGACAGAAATTTAATGGTGCAAGTATTAGGTCTATCCTCAACATAGAGACAAGTGTACCATTGTGTACATGTGGGCGTGTCATGTTTTGTAGCAGGGATTGCCTTTTTGGCAGTGGATCATATAGTCCCAGGGTGGCCTTTAGTACTCGAAGTTCCACTTGCCCTTATGGTATCTCCATTGTGTATGGCCATCAGTCTGTTTCTGGGTTAATCCAAAGTTCATGTCTCCCATTATGAAAGTATTTTCTGGTAGATTTAGTTGTGTTAGGGCTGTGAGAAATTCTCTTTGGTCCTGTGCACCATTTGGTGCATACACACTGGCAATTGTGTGCACTTCATTGTGCCATGAGAGTGTTATGGCGAGTACATGGCCATTCAGGAACAAATTTTTATTAATAAAATTTAAAGTTTTGGTTTGCGCATACTATCACCCCACAGTGGAGCGACCAAAATGATTTATGGGAGGAGCATTTTTTCCCATGCCTCCTCCTCTCCCTGTGGACAGTGGGTTTCCTGCACCGCCAGGATATCCACAGGTGGGTTTCATAGGAGACTCAACTTCTTGGCCTGGGATGTTAAGGCCTTAAGTCCCGCTATGTTCAGCATCCCTATCTCTACTGAGATGCCCGATGCGCCTCAGGAGCGGTTAGCAGGGCCTCCCAGACCTACTCCCTCACTCACATTGCTCTCCACTGCACCTCTGCTGCATAGAGCATAACCATGAGTAGGAGTTGGGGTGTATTCTGCCCCTTTCATCAACGCAGTTTTGCTCCTCTCTTGGCTTTGCTTGGTTTCAAAATGGTATTGCGGTGCACTTGTGGATTTTTATTGGCCACATTATTTTCATGCGCATTCCATTGTTGATTTTCCTTCCCAATTTTTTAACTTCCACATTTTCTGGGGGTGCACTGAACCCCAATTTTGCTGAATTAATTTCTAGATCGGGTTCCACCAAATTTGAACTGTTCAGATTGGGTGTATGGTTTTCCGCGGGATCTGATTGGTTCATGGACTTGAATTCCTCCATGTCTTCCTGGATCTGCTCTGGCAATATGGTTGATTCGCTGAGGCCTTTGCCTTGGCAGCGGCCAGCTTGTGAGCTTGTTTGGCCATTTTTCATTCTTTTGGGGAAATAGGATCAATTATTTTATATTGTCCATGTTCTCCCCAGTTGAAGGCTTGTGTAGTATCTGTGATTTTGGTGTACTCTGAGTCATCTTTGCCCATTCTCCTCACAGAATTCCATTTCTCTCAGGCCTTCTTTGATGGGGCAAGCATTAATCTTGTGCCCAAAGGCCTGGCAGCGGTTGCAAATGGGGGTGCGCTTTCCACTGTTGCACGGAACAGCTGGGATTTTTTCCCATCAATTGTGAAGGATGCGATGTGGGGGATTTTTGTAATTTCCTCTACTACATCCTGGTTCAGTGAAACTATTGCTATTGCCTTCCCCATGCTAAGGGTCAGCATCAGCTGGAATCATTGCATTTTAAATTATCTAATTTCTCTGTAGGCTTCCAAGCCTTCTTGGAGATGTCTTTCAACTACTGTGCACGCCAGTGTAGTCAAAAGATAATCAAAAATGATGAAAATGTCTTTGGATTCTGTCCAATGGTGCGTTTGGTCAGGACCAATTTCTGTCCATCGGGAAGATTGAGTAATACTATGACCTTTGCTGCATTTTTAACTTCTTCCGCAGTTTTGAACCCAAGGTCTACCCAACCTCTGCAGATAGTATGGGTTGTAAGGTACACCGCGTGCAGGAAAAATTTTTGTTAGGCTTTGCTGAACTTTTCCCACATTGTCGGTGTTTCTAAGCCCAGGAAAACTCATATCCCATGTTCCACCAATGACAGTGGTTGCGATTGGGATACTTCCAAATAGCTGCAATATTTTACTAAGAAATTGATGAAACCCACCGGATGCGCAACCTCAGGTTTTTTATTTTTGCTTAGATTTCATTTGTACTTATGCGCTTAGTACCTTTGGGCGGTGCATGTCCAAGTCCACTGCCCTTTATCACGTTCACCCAGCTCTTTACTTTATTGTTTATACTTATATCGCCTGGTGTTGATTATCAAATTATGCTGTTTGAATCTAATCAAAATTACTAAAAGTAATATTATTTGAAAAGAAAAGTCCGTTTATATAATCTTAATCTGGTTAGATTAGTATAAATTTACTTTCATTTCTGCTGGACTGGAGAGCCCACAAAGATCTAGATCAACATTCAGATTTGAAAAAGTTATTAGTTTAACTAAATGTCTTTGCACCAATGATGTGGCACATTTTGAGGTCGTTGTAGAAGTTCAAGATGACTGCCATAATTCTAATATGACTGGACAATAAGCCCTGAAGAGCTACGTGGAATGGCAAGAATCCACCAACTAGGATGTATTTATGAGTATTTGAGCGCCTTGAGGTGAGGTGAAATTGAATATAATGGATTACACAGGCCTGAATTTTTTGGTTGCGTCATATTTTTCAAGTTTTGATGATTGTTCCTATGTATGTTTGTGCGCTGAAACCAAAAATGACCTTAGTTTTTTTCCATCAGTCAGAATTATTTTCAAATCGCAATTTGCCAAATGTAGTATACGTCAAAAAATATCACAAATATAAGACATAATGACAGAGTGAAATAGGTTTGTTTCATATGAAACGTATTATTTTGCAGCTTATAATAGACATAATATAATATATATATAAATATAGAAAATAAAAACTTACAATTTTAGTCATTATGTCAATGTGTTTTTGGACTAGCCAAATATGTTATATATCAAAAAAAAATCACAGATATAAGAAGTACTGACAGATTTTAAATAAATAGGAAATGCTGCCATCTGTTAGTTTATGATGAAAATGAATCGTTGACATCATAAACTGGCAGATGGCAGAACTTTGGTCATTAAACATGTTGTACATCTTAACTTTCAGTGTTGGAGCAACTGTTGGTACATATCCTCCACAATCAAAAGTGTTTGTGTCAGTGGATATATGCTAAAAAGCAAACATACAGTGTTTGAAATGGCGTCAAGAGGCTGTAAAAAGTCTGCAGATTCCTTTTGTTAAATTTGTGGTGAGTTAATGGTGTCAAGGCAAAAAAGACATATAACATCATTCATGCGACAAGTGTATTTTGTGTATTTCGGTGTAAAACTAGATCAAGACAAAACTTAGGCACCCCACTATGTTTGCTATATGTGTGTTGAAGGATTGAGATGGTGGTCAAAGGGTGAACAGCATGCTTTCAGATTTGGCGTTCTTATGGTCTGGCGAGAGCCACAAAATCATAGTGATGGTTGTTACTTTTGTTCAGCCGGTGTTCACAGTTTCAATGTAAAGAATAAAAAGAACATCGTCTATCCAAATCTGCCATTGACTTTATGTCCTGTCCCTCATGGTCCAGATGTACCAGTTCCTATGCAACCAGAACATTAACCTGAAGTTGATGGTTTAAAGTTGAATCAAGTGAAGAAACTGAAGATAATGAAGAGGAGTATGAACCTGGCAATTCTGCTCCACAACCATTTACACGAAATGAACTGAATGATTTGATTCGCGACTTACATATGACCAAAGAGGCTTCAGAATTGCTTGGTTCATGGCAAAAATATAAGAATTTGCTAGCAGCTGGCACTTCGTTTTCCTGGTTCAGGTACAGAGAAAAAGATTTTATTCCAAACTTTTTGGAAGAAGGAGACTTAGTATTCTGCAATGATGTGTTTGGACTTTTTTAAGACATTCAACATTCCATATAAAAGCACTGATTGGAGACTATTCATCAATTTGTAAAAACGAAGCCTTAAAGTTGTCCTGCTTCACAACGGAAACATGTATGCGTTAATACCCATAGGGCATTCTGTACACTTAAAAGAATGGTATGACAATTTAAAATTTGTTCTCCAGAAAATTAAGTACGACAATCATAAGTGGATCATGTGTGGTGATCAAAGTAATATCGATGATCCTTGGACAGCAAGGTGGGTACACAAAGTTTCCTTGTTTTTTATGTGAGTGGGATATCAGAGACAAGGAAAAGCATTAGAAACAGAAATAATGGCCACAATGAGCTTCATTGGAACCTGGAGTAAAAAATGTGCTCCAAAAACCTCTCCTTGAGTCGATGAAAGTTCTTACACCTCTACATATTAAATCAGGCTTGATGAAGCAATTTGTGAAAGCCTTACCAAAAAATGGTAAATGTCTTTATACTTTTTGTAACAAATTTCCAGCCTTGTCAACCGCAAAACTAAAAGAGGGTGTCTTTATGGGTCTGGACATTAAAAACTTTGCAAAGCTGGAAATTTTGAAAAAGAAATGGAAGTTGCTGAAAAAGAAGCTTGGGTTGCTTTTAAAGACGTAGTAACCAAGTTTCTGGGCAACAAGAAGGATCCAAGTTTCAAGTCTATTGTTTAGACTATGCTGCAGAAGTACCAAAATTTAGACTGTTCCATGGGTTTGAAGGTTCATTCCATACATTCACATTTGGACTACTTTCCTGAGAATCTGGGTGCTGTTAGTGAAGACATGGGTGAGAGATTTCATCAGGACATCAAAGAAATGGAAAAGCGTTATCAAGAAAGATGGAATACTACAATGATGGCGGACTATTGCTGGATGCTGCACTTAGATGATCCCAGAAGAGCTCATGCACGGAAAAGCCTAAAACAGAGCATGGCTGGTCCAAAAAGACGTCAACACAATGACTAAAATCGTGAGATTTATTATTTTCTATATTTATATATATATTATATTATGTCTATTATAAGCCGCAAAATAAAACATTTTATATTGAAACAAACCTATTTCACTCTGTCATTAAGTCTCAAATTTGTGATATTTTTTGACTTGTACTACATTTGGCAAATTGCGATTTGCAAATAATTCTGACGTGATGGAAAAAAACTAAGGTCATTTTTGGATTCAGCGCACAAACATACATAGGAATCAATCATCAAAAATTACAAAACAGAACCATCGCAGGCTTATGTTAATTGATCAATTACAAATAAAGCAATAAGGTGATGTCAACATTTGACAAATATGATTTAGATTGCTTTGAACTAAGGTGATAGAGAATTGAAAAATACCATCCCAGATCTAATATGATTTGGCGGAATAGATTACTCTAAGCTAAGGAATGGCATTATCTGAAGTCACTGATATATAAGTGAGAATGGGCGATTAAAAGGAGGAGGTTGTTAATAGTTAAGAGAGATTGGAACAGCAAAGGGTCGCTGTATGTATTAAAAATAAATAAAAAGTGTTGTTGGGGAAATTGCTCCTATTTTAATATATTTTCCAGTGTTTTCAGAGGACTGACAATCCCATATCATCTATCTGTTGTTCAGTGGGTTCAACCTGTGCGTCCCTTACAGCAGAACTTAATAATATGTCCAAAATTATAACAGCGGTGCTCAATACAGGGGGCCCATTGATCAACCACTAAAAAAATAAACTTCTCCAGTCACTTTCCATGTCTCATCAGGCCTGCTTTGCCAGGGAATCTTTACAAAGTGCTTCACCAGCTGAATACAAGGAACTCAATTTCACTTTAGATGCAGTAATTAAGAAAGAAGTATTAACTTTTTCAAGAGCGGAACGCCATTATGCATCAGCTCAACAGAAGTTCAGTCAAATTCAAATTCTGGGGCAACAAAACAGGTAATTCAATGATTACTTAGATGATACTACCGAATGACCATGCTGTGTAGAGCAAAAATTGACCAGTGCCTCCCAGCCCCCTCATTGGTAAAGAGAAGAATGACAAGGAGGGAAGCAATATGATGAGGAATATGACGCTGGCCAGAGCTACTACACCCAGGATGGTAGCTCTGGATATGAACACGAACTGGAGTGTCAATTCCCTCAAGTGACGGCTATACTGCCCACCGCAGAGGGCCACACTACCTTCAAAGTAGTGTACATCTCACCCTTCACTGGACAGCTCCTCATTGAGAAACTTTATAGGTCTCAATCCATTCCTAAGTTTGCCCCAAAATTCACATCTATGTGCAGGATGAGGACGCATATATCAAGCAGTGCTTAATTAATCACAATTGGAACATCCACAGCTTCTTTAAATGTTTTGAGTTTGTAGTGGAAGGAGTTTCAGATTAGCATAAAGCTAAAATTTTGATGTCTGCCTTGGATTTTGGGAGTACTGACCAAGTCGCTGCTACCTTCCAAACAACTCTGTTACCTATCAAGAAGTAAAGGACACTGTGCTGCGCTTGTTTTGGGGTACCTCAAAAATGTCATAGTGAAAGGCGGATTTAACCATTGGGTTCCACCGTATTGAGACCCTCTCAGAGTTCGCTGATCAATTCATATGGAAGCTCGCATGCTAATTGTGGAAGGCTACTTAGAAGAAGCCAACATGTGCATCACTACGACCTCCAAGGTAAAGCCATACTTTGAGCTACACAATGTCATTTCTCCAATCTTAGATGACAATGTTCCCCTTCTCAAAATTGTGCAGGTTTTCTCCAAGTATCTGCTAACTTTCCTCCGCCCAATACAGAGCGGAAACACACTGATGTTGCCACCAGTCCTTCTTACTTGGGGGAATGCTCTTGTCCTGCACACATTCCTCATAGCAACCCCCAACCTTACTATAGTTCCAGCCTCGTCCTCAACCAAATTACTCCCGACCATTTGACTTCCGCCCCAGCCCTGTTCATGAAAGTCATCAGCAGCCCAACTACCAACCTGGACCTAGTTACACTGAGTGACAGCAATCGTCCTACCAACCTGGACCAGGTTACGGTAAATGTCAACCCAACTATCAGGCCAGACCCTCTTATGTGAATCAATGGCCGGCTCTTTTGGGGTTACTTGCTATGAATGTGGTCGCACTAGTCACTTGGCACGGAGTTGCCCTAAACCGTCAAGTCCACTACATGCAACAGGATCAATACTATCAGGGAAAAGATGGAGCGGAGTAGAGATGATAATCTCTACCTCTGCTATCCCAACCCAGAACATCCCTGAATCAATAGTAGTGTATCCCGCAGAAGTCCCTCAATATGATAATGAGATTTTATACCAGCAACCAGTTGGAGGAGTGAACATACTGACATGAGTGAAAGCCAAGGCCACGGTGGATGAAGAACTTCAGGAGCAACCAAAGCCATACGCTTGCCAAATGTTCAATTAAGCTTCTTTCTGATAATCTGGATCCCGCCACAGATGCACCCACCCTGAAAGGAGTAAACATCGCCCTTCTGGTAGATGCCATTGTTAAAAGATACCCCAAAGTCGGTGAAGGGATTATTAGTTTTCTTTCAAAGAGATCCCATAGATGTCTATGTAATAAACAGTCAATGTCTTCTTATTCTGAGTATACCTACTGTGATATTTTTGCAGCAAAAGATAGAGTTCGTGCTATAATAGATACAGGCGCTCCAGTAAACATAGTTTCTACTAAGTTGATGGTGAAGTTGACGTTAAAACCTGATGTGGACCATCAAATGGTGTGTATGACCACTGGAGCGGAAAGCACCATCTCTGAAGAGCGTACAGCGTGCTACCTTTGCAGTTTGGGTCAATTGCTGTAACTCCAGAAATAGTGCTACCAAACGATGATTATGACCTGTTAATTGAAACTGCTTTCCTGCGACATTTTGGGGCTGTCATTGATATGACGGAGGAGACCTTTGTTTTTTTGGGACAGCGGATCCCAATTTACTTTACCTCTTGTGGAGTGCTGAAGGATCTGGTGCACATGGGCCATATCAACCTTGTATATAGTGATGGGGTGATGCATTTCACTATCTTTGACTGAAAAACAAGACTCAGCCCCTTCCCCAGCAGGTATATGAATATCTAGGAATACTTCTGCGAGCTACAGGGCCTATATCTATTCCTTCTGGACACCAAGTCATAATGAACACTGAGTTGGAGGTGGAAGTTCCAGCCAGGCTTTATGGGGAGGTCATTGGGCCCTATCAGCAAACGCGACTTGAGCCTCATGGTGCTCCAGGGATTATACTCCCAGGGCATGGAGAAATCAAAGTTTTGTTAGCAAATCTCCAGAATGAACCAATGCAAATCCTCCAACACCAAATAGTGGCATATTTACACTTATCCGCAATTGAAAAGGTCCTTCAGGCTTACAGGTTTGGTTCATTGGATGAATTTGGTCTAACCAACAAGACGGTGCCAGCTAATGACACTGGTGCCATGGGAGAATTTAATAGGGCTACCAGAAGAACAAAAAGATCAAGCGATAGTTTTATTTCAGAAGTATAAGAAGATTTTTGCAGTTGACGATCATGACTTAGGGTTTGCTTGGGGGTGGTCCATTGATTGGACACAGGATATCATCCCCCCATAAGGTCTCGGCCAATTCAACAATTGATGGAAGTGGAAGAAATTGTCACTAAGTAATTTGATAAGTTGCTGGAGCAAGTGATGCTTTTACCATCCAAGAGTCTGTGGGCTTCACCCAATCTGATTGTAAAAAAAGAAGGACGGCATCAAACACATAGTAATAGACTACCAAAAGATCAATAGTATTACAAAAAAGGACTTGTATCCCTTTCCGCAGATCAACGATGCTTTAATTCAGTTAAGGGGAGCTCATTACTTTTCAGCTATGGACTTGTTATCAGGCTATTGGAAAATTGAGTTGCCCATGGCGGAACAGGAAAAATGCGCCATAATCACATTAAAAGGCCTTTTCAACTGATCATATGACCTAAATACTGTGTAACGCCCTAGATACGTTCAAACAAGCCATGTACACTATCCTCAGTGACCTGAAGTTGTCGTGTGTCCTCATATACCTCGATGAGATCAGTGTTTTCTATCAAACCTTTTCTGAGCACTTTGATCATCTAGAGGCAGTATTCCACCAGCTCGCTGAGGCAAACCTCAAAATTAAGCCTCAAAAATGTAACTTCTTCAAAGATCAGTTGGAATGCCTGGGATTTGTGGTAGAATCTAAAGGGCTGAAGCCACAGCCAGCTAAGGTGGAGGCCAATAAGAAATGACTAAACCTAATAATAAGTTCAACAAAAAGTTTTTTGGGAATGGTTAGCTACAACCGATGCTTCATCCCTAAATTTAGCTGTATTAGGGGCCGCTGTTTGAGTTGTTAAAAAAGGATTCCAAGTTCAAATAGATGGAACGTTGTCAATACGCCTTTGACACACTTCAGATGGCACTGATCAGTGCACCGGTGCTATGCTATCTGAACTTTGATAAGGAGTTTATCATTCAGATGGATGTATCCCTTTCTGCTGTTTGGGCGGTCCTTTCTCAGAATGATGAGGAAGAGGAGAATCCCGTTGCATACTGTAGTAGAAGCCTGAACTGCCATGAGCGTAATTATACCATGACCATGTGGGAGTGCTTAGTAGTGATCAACTTGTATAATCAATTCAGAGTCTATCTGCATGGGGTAAAGTTTAAAGTCATAACAGATCACGCATCATTACATTGATTGCAGAACCTAAAAAACTGGAAGGACGGTTGGCTCAATGGGCTCTCATGTTACAGGATTATGATTTTAAGATTCTTTACTGACCTGGAGCGAAGCATCAGAACGCTGACTGTTTATCTTGATTACCAACTATTGCAGTGACAGGGACCTTAGCGATGTTATGCATGATAAGATGCTCAGTGGAAAATACATTGACAAACTGCCCCAAGTAATCAAAGCATTAAATGAAATGTGTAACAAATACCTTCCAACGAGATGGGGAACTGTACAAGCAAATTGGTGAATCTACGATGAACTTCCCACAGCCCTCTGCATGGCCTGCAATTATTATGAGCGCCCAAAAGGTAATCAGACATGGTGGTGTGTTCAAGACAATGTAAATGTTGCACCCTCGGTACTTTTGAAAAGCAGGAACTTCAATTTGGTTGAAACTATTTCCTGGTGCCACCAGTGCCAAGTACAAAAACCATACAGCCAGAAGACCTCATACCAGTTAGTGAGACCACATTTTTTTGTCATATGGTTTCCCTTGATGTCATAGGACTTTTTCCAACAGGAGCCAACTGGTGTAAGTACATACTGGTAGCTATCAACCACTAGACCAGGTGGGTTGATGCACAGGCAATATGGGATTTGGGGGCAGTCACAGAGCTCAAGTCATAATGTAATGTATTATCCAGCGACATGGCTGCCCTCAGGACATTCTTACCAATAACTAAACCAACTTCAACTCGCACATCCTTACTATGTTGAACGAGCTAATGGGCATCCATGGGGTCCTAATGACCCCATATCACTCTGAATCCAACAGAATGGTCGAATGGGTAATGGGACCCTGGTGAACATCCTTAGGAAGTTGGTAGCCAATAGACCCTCTGATTGAAGTTTCCTCCTGACTACCGCCTTATTTGCTTGCAATATCAGCTATCATTCCGCCCTGGGGAAGAGCCCATTTCAAATATTATATGGATGACACCCCTCTCTTCTAGCATTGATTTATTTGTGTGTAGAAAATACCAGCGGAATGGATCCCCACTGCTGATTGACAAATTAAGACAACAAATTTTTCAAGTTATAAACGGAAGAATACTCATTCAGCTTGGCCAAAAAGATTAAGAATCAAACTTTTTATCAGGTACACCGTAGCAGGTTAGCTCAGTTCCAAAAAGGTGAGATGGTTTTGTTCCACGACCAGCATGGGTTTGGGCTGAAACACAAACTGGCCAACATCTGGTTTGGCCCATTATAAATAATCAAGAAAACTGGCACTGAAGGATACACCATTATAGACCTGGCAAATGGGAAAATCATTAATCTCTTACATACAAAGTTTCTCTGAGCATATAAACAATAGGAGACTTATTATCCAGACAAAGGGGGGGGGTATGTCAAGATTCTAATATGACTGGACAATAAGCCCTGAAGAGCTACGTGGAATGGCAAGAATCCACCAACTAGGATGTATTTATGAGTATTTGAGCGCCTTGAGATGAGGTGATATTGAGATATAATGGATTATTTGATCACCTACAAATAGGGCAATAAGGTGATGTCAACATTTGACAAATATAATTTAGATTTCCTCAAACTAAGGCTATAGAGAATTAAAGAATACCATCCCAAATACAATAAGATTTGGCGGAATAGATTAAGCTAAGCTAAGAAATGGTATCTTCTGAAGTAATTGATATATAAGCCAGATTGGGTGATTGAAAGGAGGAGATCGTTGATAGTTGAGATAGAGTGGAACAGAAAAATGGTCGCTGTATTTATTAAAAATAAATAAAAGTGTTGTTGAGGCAATTGCTCCTATTTTATTATATTTTCCTGTCTGTTCAGAGGACTGATGATCCCCAAATTGTCTATCTGTTGTTTAATAGATTCAACCTTTTCAATCCTTATGGTGAATACCAACAATACGCTAAAAATGATAAAAGTGATAATGCAAAAGGGCATTAGTTCTAATTTCAGGTGTATTTCGAGATGGGCTTACTAGAGTATCAGTTGTATAGAGATATCTGGGGTCAGTTTAGAAGTAAGAACATTATATAAGTTGCTTGAAAGAAGTGCATCACTACCTTTGGTTTATGATCCAGTAAGGTTTATATCTTAAACATCCCTAATCTCCTGGAGGAATTGGTTAAAAAGCTATTAAAATGGCGGAGTACCACCTTGAATTTGTTCAAAAATTATTTTGTTTCTAGTTGGAAGTATCAAGGACAGATCAATATTTTGAGTGATATCCTTGAAAATAGACTAGGATAGTCTGAGAGTCAAACTCTCTGTAGAGGTAAGTATTGAAGCAAATTTCTCCATCCTTATAATGATCAAAGCCGTCAAGGCGACGTCAAATATTATGTATCTGAAACTAATAAATTAACTCGGAAATCATAATTAAACATAATTTCGGATAGCTGGACAGTGGCCATCCATTGAGTCGCTTAGTTAATTAATTAAATTGCCATATTGTGAGCCTTGTGGATGGCTGCTTCAGTGTTTATAGGTTGCCTCATTACATCTTGAATATGGGCTACAATAGGTTCATAGTTCTATAGTTAAAATTCTGGGTGTAACAAAAATGCCCCCTTAAGTGAGCACCACAATGTTAAAATCAGCGTGGTGGAATAATTTTTTTAATAGCACAGGTCAGTTCACAATATGCAAAAGTAATTTTTAATGACAAAAACCAAAAAATAAGAATGTATGTCATTAATAAACTAATGTTATAAGACTAAGAAAGCACATTGTAAATTCTTTGTTCTAACAATAACTTGGGTCTTGCAGGTTGTCATCTGGGTGTTCGTAGGTAGACTTGAAAAAGCTAAGACTCAAACTATATACCCTTGCCAAACAGAAGTCCCTTCCTTATATGAATCTCTAAGCCTCATAGTTCTTACTAGTGCAAATAATTGGTAAGTAAGAAGCACTCAGCAATTTCATGTCATTTGCATAGTATAAAGAAAAGAAGTGAGAACTAGTGCTATACCATTGGCTTTACACAATAAAGGCAATTTCCTAAAGCAACGAAATGCTAATATAGCTGAGGATAATATACTTTTGTAATGAAGAGTTTTCATAAGTTCAGGGCAGGGTAGTTAATAATAAAAACTGAGTGATATTGATTTACATGATTCAGGGGCAAGTTAAATGAAAGTTGATTAGGGATTTATGGCTTGCGCTAGCAGGTGGAAAGGGGTAATTGTAATTAATAATTACCAGATATTGGGGAAGTGGACCATTAAATTGGTAGTAAATCAATACAATGAGTTGAAGCTTTCTCAAGAGTGATGTTTAATTAAATCAATAGTTAGATACTAGGGGATTTAACCTCAAAGGAAGAATAGTAAATCAAGACTACATATTGATGATAGCTTGAGAGCAAGTATCAAAATAAAGCCTCAGTCTTTTAAGTAGTTAGAGATATATAAAAAAATAATTGGGCTCTTCATATGGTTTGGTTAACACAAAATCTCAACATGCTTAGTGTATATCTACCCCTACATTCCCTATGACACGTTTTTTAACTTAAAAATAGATAAATCTTTTTATTAAGATTAGAAATGCTATAATTACCTTTGATATTCAGATTAATAAAACTAGATCACGGTTATATATATTTAAAACCTAATAAAGTTTAACAATAGTGTTGCTACTAAGAATTTAATAGGTAAAGCTATATTACTTTATTTACCTATTTACTATACTAAGTAAGATTTGATGGTTAACTTATTTTTTTATTCAGAGATTATTGTAGTAGAATTAGACAAACTTATTATCAAATTTCAAATATCAAGGTTCTGACTGAAAGAATTGATGCTGTAAGTTATCTTCATTAATTTTTATAATGGCTGTTGAGTTTTAACAAAAAACACTGTATTGGTTTTTTCTATACTAAATCTGAGTATTTTCTTTGTTTGCCAGAGATGTTTTGTTTGGAATTTATGGCTTCCTTCAAGGTGGTACTTGATAGTGAAATGGCTTCTGAGAGGCGGTGGCTATGCACTTTTACTTCAGTAAGTTCTTTATACTAATAACCTTCCTGATCCATGGACATTAAAGGTACTATTGTGAATATACAAATAGTATAAAAAAGATGCTAAACACAAATAGGGAAGAATTTGGAGTTAACTTTATCAAGCTAAAATTCGTTAATATTCAAGCTTTTCCTTCCACTCAGTATCTTATTTATAGCAACCTTAAATAGAAAAGTAAATTTTACAACACTAAACTCCTGACACCCAACTCAACCCTGATGTACTCAGCTCCTTCGCTGAAATCTCCAGTGTGGGGCAGAGGCGAAAACCCAATACCATTTTCTTTCTGGTGGTAAAATTTATTTGGACTGGGTCATCCAGTCTTCCCAAATCCTTGAAAAATTTGGTTCTCCCATGGATCTCAACCTCCATCTTGCACTTTCACAGGCTTTTCCTCAAAAGCCCTTGGTGTTCCCTCAGAGTAACATGCAATTTGGTTTTGGGTTAGATATAAGAAATTATTCAAATATGCAATTAAAATATAATCAAATAAATGCAGGTGTGATGGAACCCTCTGGATTTATTGAATTTTGCCACAATAAGGGTTATTTTACTTTCTGGCTTCACTTGTGAAGCCAACACTGCAATGTGGCAACTGCGACCCTGGTATTCCAGTGCATCACTCTGCCAACAACATTCACACAGCTACTAGTGGAAATTATTATGGTGGTTCATTTAGTGGTTTGCCCACCCCTTCCCACTGATGTGCTGAACAAAGAGCTGTTGGTTAATTTGTCAGCCTATGGCTCTGACCCCATACTTCAGTTTGTGGTCCCAAATGGGAAATCACATCAAGTAGGGGAAGGCACTTGCCACAATATGCCCTAATACAAATAAACTGTACTTATCTATTACTTCTCACGCTGTTATCCCTTCTGACAACATTATCCATTTTGAGCCTGCATGGAGGGCGGATGGACTATATGTCCATTCTGTTTTGAGCTGGATCGCTAGAATTTCAATTCTTCTAACTTAAAGCTTCTTCCAACACTGGGCTCACATCTGCTTTGACCAATCCACCACCAAAGATGCGACGTTTTATGTTTAATGTAATATCCTACCCACTCCTTCCCAGAATTCTGCTGCTTCAGCGGTTCAGCGCCATCCAATAAGGCCTCTCCTCAGCAAAATACCGCAACAACTCAAGCAAATCAAGAAGCAGTTTAAACTATTGTTTATTCTCAAGCTTCCTTTCATTTGACAACCAAACTCCAATTTTATGCCAATGAACTAATGTAGTTCTTTTAAAACCTTGGGACTTATTGACTGAGGTTTCTGAATTGATTAATTTGTATTAAACCATATGTTCTAAACCTTAATAAATTTTTGAGTGCTGGGTATGACGCTCAATTAACCCCTCATCTCTATGCCCTTTAGATAAACGCTGCTTCATTCTATAATGACCACCTCGCTGTTGATGCTGCTGCTTTGCCATACTGTCATCCCCTTTGTAAAGCTTTCTCCTATTCAGTTTTATGCTTGCAGCAGATATCTCTCCTCCAGCTATCCCATATAGCTTAGCCTCTCTGGGTAAGCGCAACATTCTTAATTTTTACAAGAAAGTCATTAATGCAATCCAAACCGTTGCAGCAGTATTGCGGAATCCAACATCCAAAAACCTGTACCAATATTACAAAATTCACTAAGCTTCCTGACAACTGCACAATAATCTTAAGAAGATTTTTCCATCTATATTAATGGACTTATTGCCACATGCCTATTTTTTGATATTCGCCCTTAGGGAATAGCAAATTACATACCAATAGCGTCTACGCCTTTGCTCTCTTCCTTATCCTGTACCTTACTTTAGGATGAGAAAGATGCCACCAAGGATGATTAGTTAATCCCTCCTCAACTTTGGACATGATTTGCTAAAGCGGTTCTCCACTTTCCTAACTTGTTTATTGTGTTTTTACTTCTTTCCAATTTAATTGATTTAGGAAATTTAATTTGTTTTTTTTTTTCTTTCTTAGCTCTTAAGGAAGTTGATAATGCCCGTCCCCTGGTTGGCTTACCTCAAATAAACATAAAATTAGAATAATAGTGGACTACAAGTGAGTCTTGTGATGGTGTAAGTTTCTGGGTTCTGCTTAATCAGGATTTTCACTTCATAGCCAGTAGGAGGGTTGAGCGTCAGGCTTATTTTTTGTCAACATCTGGAATGTTTTATAGTCCTTGTGGCTTTAATTGAAGCACATATTTGCTTAACTTGTAATTTATTCTATAAAATAGATTTACAGGTTGTATGACGACATCTACCCTATTTGGGTCTTACATCTTGGGTGATGTTTACCTTACTCTTGCAGATGTAACAATACAAGTGTCTTCAGTCT
This sequence comes from Massospora cicadina, assembly GCA_022478985.1. Classification (NCBI taxonomy): domain Eukaryota; kingdom Fungi; phylum Entomophthoromycota; class Entomophthoromycetes; order Entomophthorales; family Entomophthoraceae; genus Massospora; species Massospora cicadina. The sequence goes on along the minus strand of JAKSZP010004340.1, from coordinate 35,192 downwards.
CATTCTGGAAATTATTGATAAGGCAAGTGACTTTTTTCTCACTCTGGCAGTTGACACTTAGAAAGGAGAGTAACGCTACAAAAACTTAAACCTGAAGTAATATACAATAAACAATTGATAATAAATTATTTATGATTCTAAGATTATACCAGTTCTAAGGTGTAGATTTTTAAAGAAATTAGGGAATATATAGGTGAGAGTATATGAGAACATATTTTATAGTAATTGTGGGAATCATAATTGTATTGGCACACCTAGCTAATAAAAAAAGATATTGGTTAGATTTTGGGGATACTTTGACTGATTTTTATAGAGAATACCATAATAAATTCGCCATTCAAATTAGCCATCATAATGGCTAATGAAACTGGCAGTTTCTCATCAGTAATTTCCCTATCTAAGAAGGTTTACTCATTACAACTTTGTTGGAAACATTTCTAAATGAAAAGCAATTGTAACTATCATCAGGTATAGATTCTTTATGTATTAAAATTCACATTTCAATCAGTTATTATCACTGAACAGATGAATGTAAGTAGAAAAATTTATTAAAGATTAATTTATAAGCTAGATATAACAAATGAACAATTAATTAGATAATTTAAAGCTTAATTTTAAAGCTTAATAAGATGATCATATAAAATGTCTAAAAATGTCATGATCTAATTATTCTGTGCTTTAAGATTGCAGCTTTGAGTATCAGCTTGTAGTTTCACCCAGGTGGTCATTTGGTGTCTCCATTAGAATCATACCTTGTGAAAATACTTGAACACCAAATGTTAGTTCTTGTCTATTTGAGGACGTCAACCTATTAGGAGACAACTTGTTCGGGTCAGGGATTATTTTTAAGTCCAGTTGAACAGCTCCTCCATCTGAATCATTAAAAAAATTCTACACAGGCTTTAAAAAGGGCTTAAGCTTCTAGTGAGTCCCTCTTTCAGATCAAAGACCTAGATAATGTGGTAGATGAGCGGTGGGTTACTGCCCTAGCACCCAAGGAACCTATCTGACATCCCCTATTAGATTTTGGTGGTTGCCTTAAATAGTAAATACTCTGCAAAATCGTCAATTAGACAGATTGCTTCAATTGATGGAGCCTTAGATCATTTACAATTAAGTAGAATAATAAAAATAGTTCACTCATAAATCACTTTAGTTATTTCGCCCTGTTCCTGACAATTGATGATATAGTCAGTTTTTATATACCAACTGATGCCTAATTATGAGGCCCGCATGGTGCACTAAGTAATTTCTACAGTATTTAGTAAGTTTCTACTAATTTATCCTAAAGTAGTATCATGATCTTAATCAAATCTTTTTGTAGATCAACGTAATTGGCACAATACACACTTAAACTTGGATAGCCCAAATAGGGAGTACTTAGTGCTATCAAATTTATTCAAGGTCCGCCAACCAGGGGATTGACATCACCAATACTTATTGAGCAAGGTAAGAACCAAATTTTAATGGAACAACAAAATAAAACATAACCTCCAACCATGTGGGGAGCGGAATACTGCTACCCCACCATGGCAGATGGGGAGAGGGGTCAGGCAGCTCTTCTACAGGCTTATTGTTCATAATAGAATTATAAAAGGTTGTAGTAGCAGACAAAAGCGGAGAGCCAGCGCATTTGGGCATCGCGTGGTGGGGTTGTATTTGATTGAAATATTGGTTACTTACTTAAGATCAACCTTGAAGACAGCCTCAACTAATTCTAAGACATAATGTTCAGCTTGAAGGCGGGCATCTGTGAGTTGGGACAAGCTGTCTATATTTTTCCAGGTGATATAGAAGTTGGGTTGAATGCTGCTAGTTTTGCAACATGTATGACAGCGTCTTTGGCATCATTGGTCAATTCGGTGCTTTCCTTTTATGCTACGTCAGAAAAAACTAGGGGGAAGTTTCTTTGCTCAGCACTTCATGGAATTGATCGACTGATTGGGCCACTGCTTTGTGGAGGGGGATAGCAATGGGTGAGGCCACTTCTGCTAAGGCAAGCTGGTGGTCACTTTGGTAGGAGATGGCATTGGGCTTAGGATAATAGCGTCTGTGTGAGAGGGTTTTGTCAAGATTAGAAATATAAAATTCAGACCATTCATAATCATATGGACTGAGACCTTCACCAGTTTCCTCATTTATGACAATTTTACCTGATTCATCAACCACGTCCAATAGGTCCCAAGGATTTTGGTTCACAAGAATAGTGGAGGCAGAATTTGGATGGGTGTTAGTGGGCGAATGGGTGGATACTTGGGTATGAATGGTGGTCCAAGCCTTACTCTGATTAGCTGGGTTGAATTTGGGTGGGTGAAATTGCAGGAGGTTTTTGGTGGGGGCTGATTTCCCACTCTAGCACCGTGAGCTAGTGTGAGGGGCGGGAGGGGGCAACAAACCACCCCATATAGATGCCACTGACAAGTGTTCAGAAGCCTCACCAGAGGAAGTGACATGGTGGCAGGACTTTTTAGAATGGTTGAACCCAAAACAGAGGGGACAAATTTGGTGACCATTATCAACATGAGCCCAAAAGAATTGTTCTGGTGCCGCTGCAATGCATGCATAGGGAGATTTGTTGGGCTATGGAAGAGTGGTGTGGAATTATGGTGGCAGTGGCTCGAGGGGCAGCAAGGCGCTCTGCACCAGAGGGAACAGTGAAGACGAGGTTAGGTTAATTATGTAGGCCAAAAGCCCCGCCATTAACTTTTCATACAAAAATTGGGTTTGGAAGTGGGAAGGGAAGGATGCAAATGACACCACCAGTGTGGTGTCAGAAGTGAGGCAAGCAAAGTAGTAGGAATGGGAGTGTTTTTGAAAATATGGGAGTCAAAGCCGCTGCTGCAGCATCCTCCTCCATCTGGAAGCCTATGTCAAAATAGCCCATAAAAGGGCAGAAATCAATAAAGTCAGCTGGTGCAAAGGCAGCAGTTGCTAGCTCAATTATTTCTTTGTTGGCATATGGGAATAAACGCCTATAGTTGACATGGAGGCGAAACAAAATACTGAAACAAGGAAGGACGATTGGATGGTGGAGAGAAGAGTGGATGCACACAAGGTGGAGCGCTATGTCCATGGGGGGACAAATCAGCAGATAGAGGTTGGTGGGCTATTCAAGACCGTATGAAGGCATTTGCCCACAGGGCGGAAAATACTAGGTGGTGGAGCACCACTGCACCGCACTGGAGCAGCAGGTGGTAGGTCTAAGGACATCAATTGGAAAATGGACATGGCCAGAAGGCGGTGGTAAATTAAACTTTTTATAAAATTCACTTGGAAGTGAGATTGAGTATTGAAAAGTTATTTAGTGCTATCAAGAGGCCTGATGACGTCCTGATTAGGGTTAAGTCAATTCTTAGATGTGTATAGTAATTTCCCATCTATTGTTATTTTTCAGCTGTATGAAATAGCTCTAATTGGTCTGATCTTGGGGAAAATTTGCGCTATGTAGTGCTGATATGGGAATACATCAAGTTGTTGCTCGCTGGTGCTTATAGCCGCTGGATTCCACAATCAAATGCTTTTTATAAAACTAAAAACACTAATAAAACAAAAAGCTGGTTTTATATGAATTATTAGTTCAAGAGCAGGCAAGGAAAAAAAAACCCTTTCAATATTGAACATTCAGTATTTAAACTGTACTGAGGGTTGAGGAAAATTCAATGATAAATTTGGAATATCCTAAACTGGTCCAAATTATGAAATATGGAAATTTAGCCTATCAAAGCTTGTAAAACTTGCTTCACTGTGGCTGAACAATGAATGAGGAATAACGATTAGGCAATATGTACCCATGGGGCGTCGATTTAATATATTTAAGCCAATCCCAATTAGCTAAGATTATTGCACCTTAGGGGAACTCCACCAAGCCTATAAAAGGGGTGTTCCCCAATTAGGTGTTATATTGGAACTGGACGTGGCTGGGGGAGAAACCTCTGATGGACTCCCCAGGTTCCCTCACTTGGTCAGGGCAATTTAACTGCCCAACTTCATGCTAATTGCCTATTTATTATCCATAACAGTGTTACAAAATTTGTGGGGTTCCACCAAAAATCAGTCAGGGTCTTTTGGCCAATAAAATCGTTATTATTTCTTAAATCATTCTTATTATTGTTGCAAATTTATAAATGTCCAACATTTCCCCCTTATAGCTGATTTTGACCCAAAACATTCTTTTCTTTAAGCCTAGAGGGAAAATGTCCAACAGTTGATATTGAACCCAAAATCCTTGAATTATAAGAAGATTTATGCCTATAATTAGGATGGAATATTTGTTATTTTATAAGAAAATGTCTAATTATAGGCTAGATTATTTTAGGTAATTATTCCAAAACCTTTCTTCTTCAGCAGAGAATTGCGTGTTTTGAACTCATCTAGTAGATGATTATGGCCATGAGATGCCCTTAAGGTTAAAATAACAGATTCTTGTAATAGACAAACAGTGATATTCTAAGCTTCTAAAATCTAAGAAAGTAATCATTATTTCATCTCATCTTTCTGTTCTTGTATCTTATTATCTGGTGAACACCATTGTACAGTAAGTTCTTGTTAGGAGTTTTTAAAGCTACTGTAGATAAAGCCTCAGGTTTGTACTATTGCTGCATCTAGAAGGATTTTCCAATTATAAAGAAGAGATTTTCAGAAAAGACTGAGAGTCTATATATCTATAAATGTGCTCTATGAGCTTATAAATACTGATAACTGTAAGACACTGGAGATATCTAAAAGGTTGGCTGAATTAAATTTCCAATTAAAGGAGCAGGATTTAATTTCTTAATTGAGTTATTATCCTCAAATTCATCTGCTAGATATTTTGTTCCAATTCTTTAACTTAACTTAACAATTTACTCTCACTAAAACAGATATACACTATCTATTATGAACTGTGTAGACTAGATTCAGGAAGAATTTTCCAGAAGATATAACAATAACAAAATGATAATTGGTGATAGAAAATCACTGAGTACTCTAATATCACCTGCCAAAACACCAAGGAGGGTACCTCCTACTCCCTAAGTCTAATCTAGTGGGAGAAGGGCATGTGGTTTCGTCTATCCTGATTAAAATCTCATCTGAAAGTGTAAAGAGAAATCTACACTTTCTTTCTACGATTTAGTATTAATAAATTTTAATTGGGCCTTCTTCAGCCTATTTTCTTATCTAAAAAGTATAGTAAATCAAGATGGAGATGTATGTGAAGTATTGTGAAGCCACTAAGGCAAACCTTGACAGATATCTTACAATACGTCATCAACCAATGAAATACTGCTTAGCTTTGTTTAATTTCAATCAAGAGTAATCAGCAAATCTTTTACATACAAAATCTGAAACTCAGGGAAATCTACCATCTTAAGGAGGAATAATGATCTTCCCAATCTATCAAATATAAAAATGTATTCCTGTTTCACCAAAGTCTGCAAGGCCATTGTCGGAATCCTGGCATGTTAGGGCTCACCAAAGCTGTTTGCACAGGATTCAAACAACTCAGCAGCATAAAGAGAATCAAAACTCTCAGATGCTGTTATAAAATATGGTGTTTATAACACCACTTTTGAGTTAAAATAGGACCTTATATACTATGAAAATATGGAGGTTTTGTGATTATTTTATTAAGTGTCTGCGATGGGGTAAAAAAAGATCCCTACAAATATTTAGTTGCTTAGTATCTAAGGTAAGTCAGAGCTAAAACTAAGAAGGGTGGATGAATTCAGAAATGTTGAGGGGCTTCCCAATTTGCTATATGATGATTTAGCTATCGCCTCTTTGTAACGCCGTATAATATTAGTAGAGCTTAGTTTTTAGGTGTGAGTTCAACTCCTTGAATGACATAACCATGTGGCAGCATTCTATTATAATTGCGACAGAGCCACCTAGAAAGGGTCAGTTTAATTAGGGACATTCACCAAAATTTCAAACTGGTGCAGGGCAAAGTTTTAGAAAAGTTGGCCTATGTTGCCGCAGGTTTGGCGTAACCCTACTACCTACAAAGGGGCTATTTGGCTGAGGAGTTGGTGTAGAATTATTACCCTGATTTGAGGGAACTCAAGATTCTACTAGGGTTTTTTTGAAAAATTAGCCTCATTTACCCTTGAAACACTTTTCTCACAGTACTGGACATGCATTGTCTGAGATTATCCACCTTAATAGTGATAGGGAGAGAATATGGGCAGCGGAACTGGCCATGGACCTGATTGATGGTAAGGTGACAAACGGGGTTTTTCCACATTGCCACAAAGCAGTTGGGCAAGAGGGCCCATGTGAGGGCCCATAAGCAGGATAGGGCTGGTGTGGTTAGGTCCTTCATTCGTTGGCTTGATGAGTGATTGAGGTATTTTTGGAACATGGTGAGGATGATGCTCACACTGAGGAGGACAGTTTGTCCCCCAGAGAGAGCATACAAAGAGGCGACAGCTCTGTCAAAATCTGAGGAATGGTCCATTTTATTCACTCAAAATCCCTGGTATTCCTTCAAAATCTCAATAAAAGATTTTAAAATTTCAAAATTTTTATTTTCGATTTTTGAGGTTTTTATTTGATATTATAAGACAAAGTTTTATTTAAACACCTTCGCTTGGTTGTTTTTATATTATAGAATGGAAAAATGGGGAAATTGAATTCCATGGAGTCCACTGGTAGTGGGCTATTTGCGGGCCTATTTTGAGAATCTCAGCCTTTGATATTCCCATCTAGGCCCATTATAGACCATTTGTTGGGTATTCATGGCATTACAGAAACTTTTCCGCATATATTTTCATTCATCAGGAACAAATCAGAGTTCAGCATTCTCATGTCAACCTTATCGCAAAAATTTTCATTTTTGGGATAATTTGGCCTGGCAGCCCCTGATTCGCTGGGATGCCCTTCGCCATGGCTCTTGATATTTTTGTCAAGTGGCGGATTTGGCTTAACAGCTCCTGATTCGCTGAGCTGCCCAATGCTGTTATTCTTAACGTTTCCATTTTTGGCATTATTTGGCTTGGCAGCCCCTGATTTGCTGGGATGCTCTTTGCCGTTGCCATTCTCATTGTTTAGATCCTTGGACTTTGGGTTGGCAGCCTTTGATTGGCCCAGTCACCATTTATGTCAGCCTTTGCCACCTTTGCTCTAAGGTTTTGTCAACTTTACAACATCTTATTCGACAGAATGCCATTTTGAGGGTCATTGCCCTTGAGCCCCACACTTTTATTTATATTATGTACATTACTAGTAGCTGTGATCCCTGCCTTAGGGGGGGTCAGGGCTATGTGGCGGTCAGGCAGCGCCTTGACCGTCACATCACCCCCTTCAGAGGAGAGCCCCCTGCGCCCCAGTATTCCTCCACCTTCTGGGGACAGTTGGCACAATCGGCAGCTGTTTGCCAGGAGGATTCTTCTATCAGGTAGCTGACCCAATTTACCAAGTACCATCACTTTTTGTGAGCGATCTTGGTGCCCAGAATCTTCTCCACCTCATACTCTGCATCCCCTGGGTTGTCCAACTGGACTGGATCCTGCTTTGTTAGTATTGGTCCTTCATACTTCTTGAGCTGCAAAACGTGAAAAACTGGATGTGCGCGCGACCCTTCTGGGAATTCTAATTCATATGTCACCTCATTTACCTGTCGAAGGAAAATGTAGGGTCCTATATTTATGGGTCTGAACTTCCTGCACTGTCCTGGGGGTGTGTATTTTTGGCATTTATCAATACATAATCTCCCTCTTTGAGGGGTGGAGCCTTGGAGCGATGCACATCCACCTTCCTCTTCTGGGCCTCCGCCACCTTCTCCAGGTTGGCTCTCAATGTCTCAAAATTTTCCCTCATTCCAGTCACTAACTCATCTGCTTCAGGGTTCGTTCCCCCAGCGTGTTCATCCATCATCCATAGGTGATACACGTGGTTCACAAAAAAGGGTGACATTCCGGTTGATGAGTGCGCCAGGTTGTTGTACGCAAACTGTGCAATCCTCAGCCACTTGATCCAATAATCATGTCACATGGTGAGGTAGCACCGTAGGTACTGTTCCAGGGTCTTATTGACCCTCTTCATCTGGCCATCTGATTGGGGGTGGTAAGCAGAGGAACGGCATGGTTTAATTTTTAGATTTTCCAGGAGGTGATCCCAGAACCTGGAGATGAACTGCGGGCCCCTGTCCGAGATGATGTCATCCAGGAGTCCATGTCGAGCAAAGACCTCCCTCACAAAGATTTCAGCCATGTCCTTCGCTGTGACCTTAGAGGTGCATGGGAAAAACTCAGCATATTTCCTTAGTTGGTCCTCCACCATCATGACTGAATTGTAGCCCTCCAATTTTGGGAGCCCGGTGATAAAATCCACGCTCAGGGAGGTCCACAGCATTTGGGCGATCTGTAGTGGTTTTAAATTCCCTGTGGGTTTGTTTTGAGATGGCTTTGATCAGGTGCAGGTAAGGCAGTGTGCGGTATACCCTCTTACCATTCCCACTAGGCCCAGCCAGGAGTAGTTCCAGCATATCAGCTCGATTGTTTTCCCCAACCCAGGATGTCCCGCCAGGGAGTGGTCATGACATAGCTCTGGTAACTTTGGTTTGAAGATTGAGCATTGGGACCTATAGGTGGTCATGGTGCAGGATGAGGCTTTCTCCTTCCTGAAATTCTTGTAGCCTTCGCTGGGGTCCCCTCCCTCTATTTCTCTCCTGACTGTGTCTCCAAATTTGGTGCATCGTTAGGCCGTCCAGATTCTCTCAGTTAAGTTGGCGCGTTCCTCCTGTATTTGATGCAAACACTTGGGGAGGGAGCATCATGGCCGTGTTGAACTCATCCAGCTCCCCTTCCTGAATGTCATTTTCGGGTCCTGGCTAAGTAGGTCTGGGAGTAAGTTGCTCTCCCCAGGCTTATATTCTATTTTAAAATCATATTGAGACAGCTCTAGGTGCCAGCAGGCTTATCTTTAGTTCATACTATGGGGATCTTGTGGAACTCCAAGGCTCTGTGGTCAGTCCAGATCATGAATAGGTGGCGCGCGTACAACAGGTGATGCTGCCACTCATCTAGTGTCATGTCAATCGCTAGGAGTTCCTTGTCATAGACAGGGTAGTTTGTTTCCGCTGGTAGCATCTTCCTACTGAAGTAGCATACCGGGTGCTCCAAACCATCCTCCCCTGTCTACAAGAGGACTTCCCCAATGGCGAAATTTAACACATCTGTCTCTACAAAAAATGGGCGATCAGAATCCGGGTGTGCTAGGCCTGGCGCTGTGAGGAGGGCCTCCTTGATGGCCTGGAACGCCCTCTCTTCTTCCTCCCCTATTGGAAAGGGACTTGCCCGTTCAACCAGGTAAGCGGGGTGGTTGTTTCTGAGAGGTCCTTGGTGAATCTCCTCAGAAAATTCACCACCCCTAAGAAACTGCGCACACCTATCTTATTCGTTGGCGCTGCCCACTCCTTCACTGCTGTCAGCTTGTCTGGGTAGATGTCTGTCCCCTTCTCAAATACAACGTTTCCTAAGAAATATACTGAGCCCTTGTAAACTCGCATTTGGAGGGCTTCAGTTGCAGGTTAGCCTTGTCCAGTTCACTGAGGACCTTATTGACGTCCTCTGTGTGCATCTCACAAGACTGGGAGAACACCATGATGTCATCCATGTATGCAACACAGCATTTCCCAATCAAGTCACCCAGGGAATGGTCAATGGTCCTTTGAAAAACGGCTGGGGCATTTTTAAGTTTGAATAGCATAACCTTATACTCATATACCCCTAGGTGGCACTCGAATGCCATGTACTGTTGGTGCACAGGTACAACTAGCACTTGGTTGAAAGCGTCAGCCAGGTCCAACTTAGAGAACACCTGACTCCCAGAAATCATCTGTGAGATGCTTGCCATTAGCGGAATGGGATAGGGGCCCATTTCAATTATGGCGTTTAAATGGCGGTAGTCCACACAGGGGTGGAGCTCACCGTTGGCCTTGGGGACCAGGAGGATGGGAGACACCACTGGAGATTTTGAGGGCATAATCATCCCTCGCTCCAACATATCCTTCACGTACTGGTCTAGGGCTTCCTTTGCTCTGGGGTTCAGGGGGTACACTGGCTTCCTTTTGGGAGCTCAGCATCCCCTTTGAACTTGAATGAGAATGTGAAGGGGCCCTGTGGATCGCAGGTGGCGGCGACACTCTTCTGGAACAGGTGTTCATAGTCTCTGAATTCCTCCGGTATCTTTTCCCTCTCTGTCCCTAAATGCATAGAGTTCACACCAGGCCTGCTTCTTCCCAAGATAAAGAATTCTAACATTATAGGCTTTTGTTCTTTGGGGTGAAGCATCACCTGCCCTCCCTCCAGATCAAAATGTGGGGGAGTACTTATGCCACCATTTCATGCCCAGAACGATAGGGTGGGGCAGGTTCTAATAGCGCAAAAGCCTTCCCTGAAGTAATGGAGTCCCTGTTGAAGCTTGATCCTGGGCTCAATCTCCCAGCATTCCTATGACTTGGAGGTGTCTGCAAGAGTCATAGTACCCTTTTCTCGCATTTGTACTCCCAATTTCTTGGCTTAGATCTTAGTCTAAGTAGTTTTCTTTGGCCCCAGTATCCACTAAAGCCCACAGTTTTTCTAACTTTGCCCATTTCTCTTTCTTCTTTCGCTTCAAAGTAAACGAAATAAACAGGTAGGAGGAACCGTTTCCTTTATCAAGTGAAGAGATGCGAGCAGGGGTTGGGAGAAGGTTGTAGGTGGGCCATCCGAGCCACTGGGAGTAGTGGGTGCAGGAGCTGCAAGGAGTGGGGCATTTTCCCTGGGGACCCCCTGCTCCTGTTGCTCCATATGGCTTGAGATGGGCTCACTCTGCGCGTCATCCGCGGAATGTACTGTGGTTCCCAGGCACAGGGGCCCTGGCTTGGGCCAAGGATAGCTGGTTTTCTACCTGAGAAGCAACAGTGACCTCTTTTTCCAAGGTTGCCCCCAGGCGGGTGGCGGCCATAGCTGTGAGGATGTCTGGGCGAAAGTTCTGTCTAAACATCTGTGCGAGCTGGAAAGGAGACACTTTTGCGGCTTTGGCTAGGGGCCAGAATAGCTGAGCATACTCCTTAATGGCCATTCTACCTTGGCTGAGGGCCAAGAGCGCTGACCAGGCGGCATCCTTAGAGTCATTTGGGGTGGCGGCTCTTTCCACAAGGTGAAGGCAGTCCTCCAGAGAGGCTGGAAGGGCCAGCTGTGTTTCCAAAAGGTCAGTGAGCCAGATAGACAGGTTCTTTGGCAGGTCCACTATCACCTGGGCAATTGGAGGGATGCGGCCGTTGTACCCCAGAGGCCGCTGTAAGGTGGGCCTGTAATCCAACAAGAGAGAAGGTTCCATGAATTACACTCAACTCTCCGGGGTCAATGCTTGTCTACACTTGGATGTGGAATCAACGTGTTGGACATAAGCAATGTAAATCCCTCAGGATGGGAGGAGGCGAGCAGCTTCCCTCAGCAGGAACAGGATGGAAAAGCTGACCATCAGGAGAGTGGTAGTGTGCTCATAACAAGCAGGTAGGGCTCTCTCATATGGTCTCCCTATCCCATCCCATAAAAGGGATATGAGATAAAATGAACTTCGTCTAATGTGATGAACGGGGTCTTTCCACATTGCCACAAAGCAGTTGGGCAAGAGGGCCCATGTGAGGGCCCATAAATAGGAGAGGGTTGCTGTGGTTAGGTCCTTCATTCGTTGGCTTGATGAGTGATTGAGGTATTTTTGGAACATGGTGAGGATGATGCGCACACTGAGGAGGACAGTTTGTCCCCCAGAGAGAGCATACAGAGAGGCGACAGCTCTGTCAAAATCTGAGGAATGGTCCATTTTCTTCACTCAAAATCCCTGGTATTCCTTCAAAATCTCAATAAAAAATTTTGAAATTTCAAAATTTTATTTTCGATTTTTAAGGTTTTTATTTGATATTAGAAGACAAAATTTTATTAAAAAACACTTTCGCTTGGTTGTTTTTATATTATAGAATGGGGAATATGGGGAAATTGGATCCCAAAGAGTCCGCGGGTGGCGGGCATTTACGGGCCTATTTTGAGAATCTCAGCCTCCAATATTCCCATCTAGGCCAGTTTTAGAACATTCGTTGGGTACCTGTGGCATTACATAAACTTTTCCACATATATTTTTGTTTGTTGGGAATGAATCAAAGCTCAGCATTCTCATGTTGACCTTATCACAAAAATTTCCATTTTTGGGATAATTTGGCCTGGCAGCCCCTGATTCGCTGGGCTGCCCTTCGCCATGGCTCTCAATATTTTTGTCAAGCGGCGGATTTGGCTTAACAGCTCCTAATTTGCTGAGCTTCCCAGTGCTGTTATTCTCGATGTTTCCACTTTTAGTATTATTTGGCTTGGCAACTCCTGATTGGCTGAGCCGCCCAATGCCATGATTCTTAACATTTCTGTTTTGGCATAATTTGGCTTAGCAGCCCCTAATTCGCTGGGCTGCTCTTTGCCATTGCCATTCTCATTATTTAGATCCTCAAATTTCAGTTTGGCAGGCTTTGATTGGCCCAGTAACCATTTATGTCAGCCTTTGCAACCTTTGCTCCAAGTTTTTGTCAATTTCACAGCATCTGATTTGACAGAATGCCATTTTTGAGGGTCATTGCTCTCGAGCCCCACGCTTTTTATTATGTATTTACTAGTAGCTGCGATCCCTGCCTTAGGGGGGGTCAGGGCTATGTGGTGGTCAGGCAGCGCCTTGACCATCACAGTAAGTCCATGATCAATGGATTGAAGGAGTACTGGTCCCCTCGCTTATAAGTGACTACAAAAGGTCCTTCCTAGATAAACTTTAGCTTTTCACTTCTATAAAGTGATTTGGTTGCGATAATACAGCACCAAGTCTGAGACTTGGAATGATGGAAGAGAGGGCAGACTTCAATGACTGCTTGGCCCTCTTTAGTGACAGTCTTTGCAAAAATTGGCCATATCCTCTGCTTAAAACTTAATGAGATGCTGTGTCAACTTTCTCATTGACTGATCAGGGTCATTCCTAGCAGAGAAAATATCTTTGGGTAATAAAGCTGGCACCCCAGGTTTCCAACCATACCACACCCATAAAGAAGAAATTTGAATATCTTGTGGTAACTAATATGTAGGCCATGAGTGCACTGGTTAAGTACAGATCCTAGTGAAGAGGGCCTGAATTGGCTATCTTTCGTGGTATAGAGACCAGGGTTCCATTAACTCTTTCTAAGGTATCATTAGTAAAAGGGTTATAGGGGTCTGAAAAGTTCTGTTGGGCCCCATTTCATTAGCTAAAATATTAACCACTTTCAAAGTAAAGTTCTTCTCATTGTTACAGAGAAGTACTTGATGACATCCATGGCGTTTGAAAATTTTCTGATGGATAAACGTGGTGGTAGCCTTCTCAGTTTGGGAAGGAAGAGTCACAGCTTCAGCCCATTTGGTTAAATAATCAATACCTACTAGGATATATCGATTTCCCCAGTAGTCTGGAGTAGAGGGCCAAAACATCTAGACTTGTTGTGTGGAAAGGCTATTGTGGGGTGTTAGATTGATATTATACTTGTTCTTAAAGATAAACTGCTTTTTAAAGGTCAGACAGGCCTCCAGGTCTTCAGTTATGGTCTCCATGATGCACCCAGTACTAGCTTTCCTTAACCCAACCGTAAGCTTTTTGTTCTTCGCCATGCCTTAATATAGTGTGAGACTCCAGGATCACAGGTACTCGCTCTGACGGCCGGAGATAGAGGAACCAGTTAACCACTACTTTCTTTTATAACTTCCCACACTCCACCTGGTGTTGCGAGAGTGCCAAACTAGCATCTTCTGTATTGGTTTATCCTCATCAGCTCACACGTCAAGAGTCACTAAGAGGCCATGTAACCTCTCTTTTTTATTATTGTCTAAGTAATAACAGCCATGTCAACCCATCAACGTTCATATGGAAAGTTCTCACCGGATGCTCAATTGCTATATCATAATTCTGGAGCAACAGAGCCCAATGAGCCAACTCCCAGTGGGATTTTTCATATTCTGCGACCACTTTATAAAGGCGTGGTCAGTAATAGATTGGAATGAAGTCACATATAAGAATGTCCAATAGTTTTTAACAGTGAGATTGATGGTAAGGAACTCCTTCTCATTGATAATTCAGTTGTGCTCAGCCTTTGAGAGCATTTTGCTGAAGTAGGACATGGGATGATCAACCCCATGATCATCCTTTTGAGCCAAGATTGCTCTATCGGTGTAATCAGAGGCATTGGTGAACAACATGAAGGGTTTACCATAGTCAGGTTGGTGGAGGATCAGCCTTTGTTGTAATAACTTCTTTAGGGTTTCAAACGCAGCCTTTTGTTCAGACTCCAATTGAACGGAATGTTCTTAGCCAAGAGGCGGATGAGGGGCTCACTAAGCTGGTAGAATTCAGTGATGAATAGATGGTATTACCCCATCAAGACAGAAAATACCTGGATTTCACGAAGGGTTTTTGGCACAGGAATATTGGATATAGCTTTAACCTTATCCAATAGAGGTTGAATCCCCTTTTGAGAGATAGTCTGCTCAAGGAAATCCAGCTTCTTCTGTCTTAAGTACATTTGGGGTCTTCAGTTTGATGTTAGATGCTGACAAGAGTTGAAACACTATTTTTAGGTGCGTGAGTTGATATTGAAAGTTATAAAGAAAACTGTGATTTCATCGAGATGACAATCACACTTTACTCAGCTTAAGATCCTGGAGAATGTGATGTACTGCACATTGAAAAATTTTGGTGCATTGCACAACACCTGATGTATCTGAGTGGGTTGGAACAGGCCCTTGCTGCAGATAATGGCACATTTCTCCTGGTCCTGTGGAAAAAGGTCCATTTGCCTTAACCACTAGCCAAATTCATCACTAAAAGGTACTTATATCCAAAGAGTTGGTCCAGAGCGTCATCAATTTGGGAAATAGATTAGCTATTCTTTTATGTGAGAGTGTTCAGCTTGTAATAGTCCAATACTACCCAATGACCTACATTTTTATTCTTTATCATTAGAAGAGGGAATGACCAACGCTTTGGGAAAACACCGCAACCCAGCATCTGTAACAATCGAGTTTGTCTCAATTGTTAAATTCTGACTCAGATTTAGATTTTCTGAATCTGAGTCAATTCATTTTAAAATATTTTTGGTTTAGTCGTTTTGGGCACTGGGTCGCGCCTTGCCTGAGTTGTAGATTAGACTTGTGTGAGTCTAATAAATGACTCAGGTGAGGCCCCCAAAGGGAAGCCTTTATAAGGCGCGTCTGCCCATTATTAACTTCATTTTGGAATAATTTACCCTAGCTTTCCCTTCCTGGGAGCATTGTTGGTTGCTCCCCAGATGAGCTCTAGTTGGCGGGACTTTTTTATCTCCAGAAAAAAAAGGTTGTTTCAGGGCTAGAATACTTCCCTTACATGTTGGGCTTTTTTGGATATCCATTTTGAGGAGTTTTCGCATGGGTGGGTCAGACCAACCACTATATAACCCTTGCATAACCAACTCATAGTAGGCAATGTTTGGCGCTGTACGTGTCCCATACCTCTCACTTCTCAGTTAGGCTACTTTTGTTGTTTGTTGGTGCACCAAAAATTATTTATTTAATGGCAATTGGAAACTGGGGATTTTCTGATTATGACATTATTCTGTAGTCAAATGTGCTCTGCACGCCTCTGATCCCCAGTTTGGCCAACCTCAGTGGTCACTTGGTCCCAGTTGTTGAGGAACCGGCACTGGTGAGAGCTGGTGAATGGTGGCCAACCCTAGGCTTGAAGTGACCATCAGTTGAAAATCCCGGTGGGGCCTCCCGCTCACCAGGGGTTCAGTTGGCACCAAGGAGACCTGTCCCAGCAGGGCTCCCTCACCCACAGATGGTCCACCTGGAAAGGGGATGGCCATCCAGTCATGTTGTACCACACACGCCTCTTGCGCTTCTGTTGGAGAAAGTTCCTTTCTGGTCATTATGGGAAGGCTATCGCCAACAGGAGCCTGGGAGGGGGTGTGCAAAACAGCCAAGTGCTGGGCGTGCGTCCTTGGGCGTCCACCCACACTGGACTGTATGTCCCTCTCATGCTTATTTTGGTGAAAGCGCCTTCCCAGTAAGGATGGGATGACCATTGCCAACAGGAGCCTGAGAGGGGGTGCAACATAGCCATATGCTGGGTGGGCTGATTCTGGAAGCCCAGTCCTGATTCAACCTTGCCATCTTATTTTCCCTTGAGGGGTCCAGAGTTTATCCAGGCTAAAATTCCTGGGGCTCATGGTAACTCGCCCCAGAAAGCCCTCGTCATGGCGGCCTTCCGCAGTGGGGCTCCTCTTTGGGGAGGGGCCCTTCTCTAGCGGGAGTAATCTAATAATTGAGGTTGTCTTGATTGTTAAATTCCAACTCAGATTTGGATTTTCTGAATATGAGTCAATTTGTTTTTTACATTTTTAGTTTGGTTGTCTCAGGCGATGGGTTATGCCTCGCCCAAGTTGTAGATTATTCTTGTGCAAGCCTAATCAATGACTTGGGTGAGGCCTCTGAGGGGCGGCCATTATAAAGCACGCCTGACCATTCCAAAGTTCACTTCATAATAATTTACCATAGCTTTCCCTTCCTGGGGAAAATTATTGGTTGCTCCCCAGATGGGCTATAGTCGGCGGGCCCTTTTTATCTCCAGATTAAAAAATAAAGGGTGTTTTGGGGTTAGCATACCTCTCTTAATGTTGGTCTTTTTTGGGTATCCATTTATGAGGAGTTTTCGCATTGTTGGGTCAGACCAACAATATTCAACCTTTTGCATAACCAGATCGTAGTAGGCAATGTTTGGCGCTGTCAGTGCCACAAACCTCTCCCTACTCAGTTAGGCTACTTTGATTTCTTGTTGATGCACCAAAGAATTATATTATTTTGTGGCAGTCAGAAACTGAGGATTTTCCATCTGTGAAAGCATCCAGCAACTGTTTAAGCTCGATCTGCATCAGTAGCACCTAAACTTTTAATTTGTGGTAGAATTTATATCAGATGGGACAGGCATCTTTGACAACAATGGTATGAGCTCAACTCTTAATGTGCCCATAATCAGTATCAGATGTAGAGAAAATGTTGCTATAGGCCTCAGGTTAGTGTAAACCTTGTCAAAGCTCAGCAAGATTTAGTTTATCAGAAATATGAACAGTAGGCAGAGTACATAACGATTGGTCAGCGGCAAGCCTATATCCCCAAATGCCCCTTACAATGAACTTGCTTGATGTCATCAATGGAAATCAGCAAGCCTCTTCCAATCGCCAAAGCTTTTTCTTGACAAATCCTTCTTGGTGAGATTCCCCATTCAGGAGATTATATAGATCAATGATAGGCTGGGTCTAATACGCCTGGTAACACTCTGGGCTCTAAAGGACTAACTCCATCAACACTGGTTAGGTGCAAAAGAAGGTTTTGGAAATATGCAAGGTAATCTTAGTGTCAATAGCCCTTTGTTTCACCACTCTGATTGAAAATCTTCAGAAGAATTAAAAGAATATCCTCTAGGGCGTCCACTGATTCAGGCAGCTTCTTTGTATTCTGCACCAACGTCGTGTAGTGTAGGAATAAGGTGGAGGAGGTGTCTTTTTTTCTGCTCAGCATAACTTTCCAAGAAAATCATACAGAAAAAGGAAATTTTGATTGCACACTGTAGTTTTGCTCTGATGTCCTCAGTCTTCCCACTGGCTGCCACAGTGTAGGGCAGCGGTAAAACTCCCCCCGCCATTACCTGTCCAACAGGAAAATGCGCTTGACTGGTTTTCCCAGTCATACCAGACCCATGGTACGATTCATTCCTTCCAAGGATCTTGACGCCCACCTTGCTCATAACCAAGTGGTGCTCCGTTGTACAATGGTGCTCCCCCAAAGCAACGTGCATTTTGGCCTTAGGGTTGACTATGGGAAACTTTCCCTTACCATGACCAATCCAATATTGAAATGGCTCAGGCAGTGATGATTCCCACCAGTTTTATTGACTTATGCCCCTATAAGGGGTATTTTGATCTCAGCTTCACCTGTGAAGCTGATGCCGCCACTGCGGCAACTGTGCCCCTGGTCTTCCAGGGTACCCCTCTCCCAACAATTCGGACCAATCTCCCAGTGAATAACACTTTGGTGGTTCAGTTTGCAGGTTTGCGCACCCACCTTCTCCCTGAGATGGTCCACCAGGAGCTGATGGAAAGTTTGGCAGCCTATGGCTCCAGACCCATCCTGCAATTTGTGGTCCCAAATGGGGCCACACGCCTCGCTGGGCCTTGAGCATATGCCACGATCAGCCCTGAATCAAATCAGAAAAACTTGTCAATTCCCCCTTGCGCCATCATCCCCTCTGCCCCTGACCATTCATTCTGGGCCCATGTCAAGGGTGGATGGATGATTTGTCAGTCCTGTTTTGAGTTGGACCACTTGAAACGTAAGTTCTCATCCTTAGCTGCTTCTGAAAGCTCTGATTTTTCATCCACCAGCTTCAATCCACCACCCACCATGAGCCAGCTTTGGTATGGGGTATGATCCTACCTCCCCCTCCCCCAAAGCCTGTCACTGCAGTTGCACCTGAAGCCACCAATCAGCCTCCTCCTCGCTCCAATGCCACAAACGCTCCATTCAATCAAGCACAGGATTGGACCAGTTCGCTCCTATGCATCCTCCAACAAACCAACCAAACCTCAGGAATATGCCAATTAACCAATTCAAACTAACCAAAATCCTTCGGATCTATTGGCTGAAATTGATGAGTCTGGGAATACTATTGAAGACTGCACTATGCAAATCAAGTGGTTTGTGTTTATTGACCATGAAACTGAGCTACTACCTCATTTATATGCCCCCAGCAAAATGCTGAAACATTCCGCAGTGACAACTAGATGGCTGTTGAAGCAACAACTAAGACAGATTGTCGCTCTCTCCACAAAGCTGCCGCCAAATCAGCGGCGATGCTAGCAGGAGGAATCCCTCCTCCCAATATTCCCTCCAAAGCCAATAAGCTTCAAAAAAATGTTAATCGAAGCTCACAATGCCGTCAACACCCATCCAGCATGAGGCAGTTGTAGTGCGGAATCCAAATCCAAGATTACCTGCACCAATATCGCCATGTTCATAAAGCTCCCTGACACATGCATAAAATCTAAAGCAGCTTTGGCCAGTTACGTCGGAACTCTTATATACAACAGCTGTATTCCAGCCACCCTGATCATTGGAAATTTATTTCCAGATCCCGCTGACGTCCCAACGCCACTGCTCTCTGCCGTAGCCCATGCCCTGCTTTGGGGTGAAGTAGAGGCCGAGGATGAGCCCCTTGACCCCCCTCCCCTTCCTCCATGATGGGATAAGCAGTTCCCATTGTCCCACCTGGTTGGTTGTGTTTGCGTTTTGTGTGTTGTCTGCTCATTTTGGGTGGTTCGTTTGTTTTGTTTGTAGAGGATCCATTTGTTAGGTTTTGAGTTTCAGTAATGTCCATACCTTGTTCAGCTTACCTCAGTTAGATAAAAAAGGTGGAGGAGGGGTGCTCAACTGTTCAAGCGTATTCCTTTTTATTCAGCTCATTGTTGGTTAAAATCAAGTGAAACTTATAGTTAAGCAGGGTGATATAGCCCTGTTTCAGGTTAACGATCCTGTCATACTAGAGTATAAACTGAGTACCAATGAGCATATCATAAGTATTGTTAGCTGCCACCACTTGGGCCAATAAGAGGAGTTTTCAAATCTGATGGGTAAAGATGAGTAGGCCTCAATATTGCGAATGCTGGTTGAACTGGCAGTACAAATTTTGGGTATAGTTGAGGTTAGGGGCCAGCTTATTTTTTATTTGTTTTGATGACACAACGTTAACAGGGGTCCTTTGTCAAAGATAGCCATGACTTGTACTCTACTGGCATCAACTTCCACTTTGATTAAGGTTCTACCCAGGCCGGGAGAGGAGCAAGGACCTTCTTTAGTCAGAGAGTAGAAACAAGGCTTTTGTCAATTTCAGGGTATCTATTGTGGATAGACTACAGGGTATGAACACATTTGGTGGACCTAATCAGCGTGAAAATGAGCTGGTCAGCGTCACTGGCAGTATCAATAACCTCTCTAAACCCCTCAGCAATTGATGGAGATAAGTTCTGCGGGGTATCCTAGCCATATACACTCACTTATGGTTCAATTGATCAGGTACCTACACTTCACCTGAGGCTCCTAAAACATAATAACTGAAATCTTCACAATCCATTTAGATTCGTCATTGGAGGGGTTATCAATTCACGTCAGTGAGTCCATCAGACGTGAGGCAAGTTTAGGGCTTACCTTGTTGCAGGAGAGGCCTTGGGAAGCTCATCTATTCTATTAACTTTTGGAGGTCGCGCTGTAATTTTCATGTCTCTACATATGGCCTTTGAATTAGCGGGATTGGGCTACCCATGGCTACAGGTTTCAGACTAGAGATGTCCAAAGTTAAGTTTGAGGGAGATAGAGATTGCGTCTTGGAGGGATGTGACAGTTGAACCACTTGGGAAGGACGCTCTGGAGAAAGAGGAGAGCAAGGCAAAGAGATGACTGCCTTTACTGGTTGACATTTGGGAGCTGAAGATGGAGGGGAGAACTGCCTCATCACTGCCAGTATCCTTTGGTTATCCTCACGTGGTGGAGGAGCAGCTCGTTGCTTCAGCTCCGCGGGAGCAGGTTTCCAGAGAGAGACAGCCATAGAAGAGTCTAAAGGGGTCAGATTAGATTCTCACCTCGGACCTCCTTGCATATGGTCAAGTTCATATATGTCAGCCACCATTAGCAAAGCCTCCTTGATAACTCATATATTTTGAAAAGAGCGTCTGCCTGAAGATATATGAATTTTCAACGAGGGTTGGGGCGCCAATCCAGCCATTATAGCAGCAATAGCATCGTCTAGAGGGAGCATCTTTACAAGCAATAGATGATGGGCTGCACTATAAAACTGCTCAACAAAAGAGGTGATCGATTATCTCTTTTACAGACTAAGACCCATAAAGCCTGTTTTTTTCTTTGAAAGCTTTACGTGGAGCCAAATTCATCTATGAGGGCTTGCTTAACCTCCTCTTAGGTCTGTGAGAGACATATTGGTAACCTTTATCTCCTGAGCCACCAGACTCAAGCAGGGAAGAATATACTTAATCTTTTGATGGTCAGTTGTTCCATACATCATTGATCTATAAACAAAAAGAAATAGGCAATACTACTCTCTCCTGTGGTAAACTTGTCTCTAAAAGGGGGTTTTAGTAGCGGGAGTGGCCCATAAGGGCCTTGAGAGGGTGCTGCTCAAGCTTGTTAAGTCGAAACAATGCACTAGCTAGCATTTTTCTAACAAATAGTTTGAACTCAGATGTAATGAGGAGGTTGTGAGGGTAATTTCCCTAATGTCCACCATTTATTGTAAAGTTTTTGTGGTGTACAGAAGCCCCTGTAGTGAGTACCAATTGTTGGAATCCTGGCCTTTTAGGACTCATCAGTGCTGTTTGCACAGGAACTAAACAATTCAGCAGGGGCAGTAGTATCAAAATTCTCAGCAGCTGTTATAAAATGAGGGGTTTAATACCACTTTTAAAGTAAAAATAGGACTTTATTTACTACAAAAATATGGGATTTTGGGGTAATTTATTAAGTGTCAGCTGCGTTATAAAAAGAAACCCATATTAATATGTTGTTGCATAGTATTTAAGGTAATTAGCTAAAAATAAGAAGGGCTTGAACTTTTCTTTCTCGTTGCAAACACTTTCGCAACCTATTCAATTCAGGACTCAATCTAGTTTGATAATCTCATAGAGGAGATTAGTCTGCGCCCATGTCTGGGAGCAGTTGGGCAAGCAAGGCAAGAGGAGCAGGTGGAAGGCCCGCAGCCTCTAACATTTGAAAACGCCCCAGAGAATCTGGCGGAATAGAAAAAAATCTCAAAAAACTGGCGGTCACAATTTCTCCAGAGATACTTGCATGGCAAGCATGATGCAACCAGTACATCAACACGCCACACTCCCAGCCACTTTCATCAGTGGAATTCAGAGTCCGTGTGTATCTGGACATCCAAAAAATGGCCTTATGGGAAAAGTTTTGTGAAGATGTACACAAAATTTTCCCGACTGCGGTGTATGTTGCACCTCACTCCATGTCACATGGTTGGCTGGACCTGAGTTTTGAAAGCAAAAAGCAGCAGATGAGGCTGCAGCGGTGCGCATGGTGGTTGACCTCCCCGAAGGGCAACAGGTCGTCAAACCAAATGCACCAGATGGACAAAATCAAACCAAATTTTCCTCACATTTGACTTTTTGCCTACTACGGTAAAACATGACATTTTGGAGCAACACCTGAAAGATGGTCTCACCATATACAGCGAAATACAATCTTTCGAAATGCAACATTTCACGCTGATGCCATACCTGTGCACTGGCAAAGCCATCGCAGTTCTGACCCCAACTGAGGAGATTGTGAAGGACCTAACCCAGATCCCGCACTCCACCTTTATTGATATCGCAGGGCATACCACCCACCCATTCTGGGTAACCGTGGACAGCGCGCCCCCCATTTGCACCCACTGTGACGCGTTCAGCCATAAGGCGCATGCATGCCCCATCAAGGAGGGCGTCACAATCCAAGAGCACCCCTCGGCAGCCATGGCCAGCAGAGAGGCGCACTACAAACCAACCATAAGCACCAAGGAGGCTTTCCCATGGGGAGCACAAGGCTGCTACCTATTGGTAAAGCCCATCTCCCCGCAGGAGCGGAAGAAGGCCAAGCAGGCCCATAGGGCCACAGCCAAGGAAGCGGCCAAGGCTACCACCACCATCCCACACTCACAACGCCAGGAGACATGGAGACCTTTGCAGCGGAAGTGACTCAGGAATCTATCACCCAATCAGATTAGGAGGCCCATGCTGAGTGGGCCACTCAATCTGAGGATCTGATGGGAGATTTGATCTCACCCAATCGCTGCACCCAAGCTCCAGTCAAAACTGACTTGGGACCTATCCCAATTGAAAAAAATCTTTTGCCCCGCTCGATGGTGCACCAAACTTATCCGCACCGCAAAAAATTCATCCAACATCAGGAAAACAAAAAGCGAAGGCCAAAGCCAACGCGACTCTTTCCGCAAAAATTAACAAAAACCCTGATAGCGTTGCTACTAACACCCATGCTGCTGTGAAAGCCTGTGGGGACCTTGAAGAGGCTGGTGGGCCTGGGGGCCCACCCCCTTGCACTTAAGGTGAGATGGGGGAAATCTTCACTCTAGGGATGCTGAATATCGCCGGACTCAAGGCCTCCCCGTCCTGGGCTAGGAAACTGAGTTTTTTACAACACAATTTACCCGTGGATATCCTGGCCATCCAGGAGTCCCACTGTCCACAAGGTTCCGAGGAAGCTTGGAAAACAATGCTCCTCCCATCCCTATCCTATTAGTCAAAGCACTGTGGGGTGCTAATTTGGAAAAATAATTTTTTCAAATTCACATCCTCAGAAACATTCCTAAATGGCTGAGTGCTCATCGTCACCTTCTCATGGGCTGACGTTGCGCACACAATCATCAACATTTATGCCCCAAACGGTGTACACAAGCGTCGGAAATTTTTCTCACCGATCAAATCCCTCCTGCTACCCCCTGATTCTTTCCTAGTTGGTGACATGAACGGTTGGCTAACCTCACCAATGGACCGGTGGCCGCCCTCACCCCATGCCCCACAGGGTCATGTAGAACTATGCATTCTAAAAGCCACCCTTGGGTTAATGGATGCACTGCCGTGACATGCCCCACTGCTCGAAAACATGATGCATCCCCACATCCACAACGGCCAATTAAGGTCCATGACCCACATCGACCTTATTCTAATGCCAGCAAAATTCCAACCCCATATCTCCCACTTCAAAACAATGAAAATGGAATTCTCCGACCACCGACTGGTCTCAATAACATACCACTTACCTGTCACAGTTGCAAAGGCCCCACATTGGTGCAAAATCCGCCCCCCCGAGCTCGCGTCGCCAGGATTTTCCACATGGGTGGAAGAGGAAACTTTGGTGAAATCGTTTGTTGCACCATTTTGTGCGGACCCCATTTCCACATGGGCAACTTTCAAAGAGGACACCATCCGCCACTATCGCCTCTTCTCCTCCAGATGCTCATGAGCCACATCGGCAGTTATCTCATGCGCTCTGGTGGAATTGGCCCACTTGGAGTCCAATATTCCAGCCACAGGATACAGCCCTGCATGGGGCCAGAAGTGGGCAGAGGCAGCCGCCCACCTCAACACACTCAAAAGGCAACAAAAACATTGGGTTTGTGTCCAATACAGGGCCACACGCATCACTAAAGGTGACAAGTGCACCGCATACCTATTTAAAAAATTTTCGCACCACGCCAGAGCATGGCCTGCACACAGGTGTGAAGATCGGATAATTCCATTGTGGACACACTGGCCAAAGTGTCAATCAAAATGCAAAAATATTACTCTGAGTTATACTGAGCTGAACCAATTCAGCCAGCTGAAATGGCGGAATTTCTCAACTGAGCTCATATCCGCACCATTTTCTGATACCCAGAAATAATGAATTTAATTACTACGAATGAATTATGGACAGCCATTTGCGGTGCGCCAAACCAAAAATGCCCAGGCCCAGATGGCATTCCATATGAGTTCTACAAAAAATATTTCAAATATATATCCCCATTGCTGCTAGCCTCACTTAACCAAAGCCTGTTGGAAACGCGCCTCCTACCAGGAGGACATGAGGCCTTTACTGTCACACTCTTCAAGAAAGGGGATAAGCTTGACTTAGCCAACTGGCACCCCATTTCTCTAACAAAAACAGACACCAAAATTTTAACAAAAATTATGGCTAACCGTTTAGGGACTGTAGCATTTGCCACCATCTCCCCAGAACAATTTGGTTTCATCCCCAGAAGGTCAATTTGGGATAACGTGCACTCTGTGGCTAATATATGTCAGTCCACAGCCTCTGGGGCAATTGTATTCTTGGACCAACAAAAGGCCTATGATAGAGTAAACTTCGAATACCTTAGGGCCAGCCTCCATCAATTCCGCCTACCCCCCGCTTCATAAACTGGGTGATGCTGCTCACAGAATCTGCGACAATGGCAGTGCTTGGCCCAGGCTTCCTAACGGAAGTAGTCTGCCCTCAAAGGGGCCTGCGACAAGGGGACCCCCTGAGCCCACTCTTATACATCTTCAGCCTTGACCCACTACTGCGAAATGTGAATGCCCAACTCACTGGGGTCCATGTGCCAGGCCAAACCCCAGTAAAGATGATGGCATTTGCAGATGATTGCGTGGTGGGGGTGTCTAATAACAAAGATGCACGCGCGCTTGAAGCCCTCATCCAGGAATATTCCTGGGTAAGCAACGCGGCACTGAACGCCTCCAAAACTGAAATCATCCTCCTTGGTCAGTTTCAGAACTGCTGGGCCCCAGCAATTAGTTCCCAACCTGGCCCATCTTCTCGCCCACATCCACGCCTTACTAAATCAACACACACCGCTCCACTGGTGCTCCCCTTCGTGCCACGTACTACCATAGGACCGGTGCGCCATCTGGGCGTGTGGATGGAAGCAGGTGGATATGCGTCAGCAGTAATGGAATGCTGTATACTGGACAATGTAACGAAGCAAATCGCCTCTCTCAGAGCCCACCCTACTACCCTCACTGGCAGGGTTGTTCTTGCCAACTCTATGCTCCTATCCAAAGTCTGGTTTGGAGCCCACGCCATCTCCTTCTCACCAAGCTTCTTCAAATCCCTGTATGCTTTGCTGCAAGGATGGCTTTGGTCAGGCCGCCCTCCACCAGTACAGCTAGAGGTCATGTTTGGCCCTCATCATCAAGGTGGCATGGGCCTGCTTGACTTCAAAGCCCATGCTGCCAAGATCCTGGGCACTTGGATCGCGGCCGTCACCGCTCCTACATTCCCATCCCAACACTGGTCCTGCGCGGCCCGCTCCAACTTCTCCTGAGCCTTGGGCCTCAACAATCCATCAAACCCCCACTCCCTGATGAAGTACCTTGCATCACACACATCAGCCACAGGTCCTCACGGGACTAAAACCCACTACAAACGAATCCTACTCTCCATGCGAAGCGCAGAGTGGAGAATTCGTATTAGCAGACATACAACCTGAGGAGGCCGCCCCTCTCCTCAGTTCACACAAGAGGTACAGGGGCTACCCATCCATGATGGCGTGATCCCCATTCGACCCCATGTCCTATCCAGGATGGACTACCTGGACATGATGGACATCCCTTACTCCACTGAGACCCAAAAGACTATCTGGAAATACGCACACCATCCTCTGTTGCAGCCTCAAGTCCGCTCCCATGTGTGGCGCTGCCTGAGGCGGGTGTATCATACAGCTGAGCGCTCTAACGCTTTACACTCATCCTGTGTCGTGTGTGGACAGTATGGAACGCTGTTCCACCGCCTGGAGAAGTGCCCCACCTCTAAAGTGATATGGCGCGAAGTCCAACGTCTGCTGGGCCAGGATCAAACGCATCCCTTCAGTCTGTCAAGAGATATGTTTGCTTCATCAATGGCCTCCCCACTCCCACCCTCCCTCCGTGCTCTGGTGGTTGCAATCGCCATGTGGACTATCCACACGATTGTCTTGGATGCCTTCGCAGGCTCCACCCCACCCTCCCAGAAGCTGTCCACAGATTCCGGTCTCATTTGGTGGACCACTTTCAAGTGTGGATGTTTGGATATCTCCCACCGCGTCACTGACAGCTGGTCTCCTCCTGGTTCCCAGTCTGGTTCATCAAATCAGACCCCTTCCTCCACACGTGCTCAATAATGGCTACGGCCCCTTCACACGTTCCCTCCCCCTCCCCATAAGTGGCGTTCCCGCTGGCAACAAGAGATAGCATCGCTTCTCTGGGATGCCTCCCCTGGTACTAAGTCTATCTTCTCTGAGTCATATCAGAAGTGTCCGTCCCATGGTCAGCCTTCCCCGCAATAAATTTAAAATAAGAAGGGCTTGAATTCAGAACAGGCGAAGGGCTTCTCATCATGGCTAAATGACGATCTAGCCTATCATCTCTCAGGAAAGCCATATAATACCAGTTTAGCTTAGTTTTTAGGTGTGAGTTCAACTTCTGGAAGGACACAACCATGTGGCAGAATTTTAATATAATTGCGCAAGTCAGCCATCTGGAAAGGGTCAGTTTCCTTAGGGACCTGCACCAAATTTGAACTGGTACCAGGGCAAGGTTCTAGGTGGGTTGGCCTATTCTGTAAAAGATTTAGCGTAACTCTACTACTTATAAGATTGCTGTTTGTCTGAGGAATTGTGGTAGAATAATTTATCCTGATTTGAGGGTTTTTACCTAGTCAACTAGGGTTTTTTGGCAATATTAGCCTCGTTTATCCCAAAACATCCTTCTCACAGTACTGAACATTTAGTTTTCCAACAGCCATTGTATAATAATAAACATGCCACCAATGCACATCAATAGCTGAATAACTTAAAGGAACAACTAAATTAGAAGTCATGCAGGTGACCACAGAAGTCTTTGTAGGAATTTTGGCTAGTTTGCTGATTTGCTTGGTTCTAGCCCGAAATGTCACAATATGGCAGATGTGGTATGCTTAGTACGTCGCGCTGCTTAAGATAGAGAAGGTCAAAGTTATCCTCTTAGCTCTAAAGACTTGACCCTTTTTTGAGAAGGAGGAAAATAAGTATATTAAGATAATAATTTATAAATAAATGATGACAGATGATCCCTTATTTAATTTGACTCAAGGTTTTTATACCTCATTTGAATAAAGAAACGCCATAGTTATTGATAAAGAATCAATACTCTGGTCATGTGTATTATATATAAAAAGGAAAAGTTCATATACTGGGGCTATCAGAGGTAGGACATAATGAGATGCTCATGTTTCACAATTTTTCCTCTATTGTGATACTTTTTTGCTAATGTGAAATCAAGAATTGGGGTTGCATCCTGATGTAAAAAATTGCTATATTTAACATTGTGGGAATCAAGATCCTTAGTATAATTTAGATAATAACTGCTATAATTAAATTTTGATCTGAATAACTATAGTTATGCTTGCGTTCAGCACTCAGATTTATCAAGTAAGTTGGAATAGATGGAAGCTTGTTTATAGCCAATAAGAGTGGCAAACAAGCTTTGCATCTCTTCATGGCTTATACAGTTCTAGCCATTCAGTTGAAAGTAAGATAATTTCATCTTGTCAATGCTTGGGCTCTAACCAATGGAAAGTAAACTGGCTAAAGCCATAGAAGAGAGTTATCATTGCTTTTAGACAATCAGGAGAGAAGAAAATTTGCACTGGTTTGGACACTCTTAAACCTATAAAAGGGGCTCTAAAATCGTGAGCTTTTTTTCTCCTTCAGTATTAGTATAATATACAAATTATATAATAAAATTATTGCTTATTAAGATTACACTAAAGTAGTTGTGGGAGGGGAATTTAATAGTGATGTTGATGCTACAATATATTTATTAAAGAGAGAATTCTGGAATGTCTGACAGTCCTTGTCTAAAACGGATTAACTCATGAATGGTTACAAGAGATCAACTATGTCAGAAGCTTGGAGCCCAATCAGAGTGCTTGTCATCTTTTAAAAGATGATTTGATTGGACAGGACACTTTAGTTTGAAGCATTAACTTTGGCTTACAGCTAGAGCATTCTTGATAAAATGAATATGTTTAGACCAACATTACGTTTTTTTACTTATGAATTAAGATCTTTTTGCTTTGCCACCAGTCACAAATAGGGATGAAGAAGATGC
This sequence comes from Massospora cicadina, assembly GCA_022478985.1. Lineage (NCBI taxonomy): Eukaryota > Fungi > Entomophthoromycota > Entomophthoromycetes > Entomophthorales > Entomophthoraceae > Massospora > Massospora cicadina. The sequence continues at coordinate 6,457 of JAKSZP010004340.1, read as the reverse complement.
TCGGATTAAAGATGAGTATTTAAAATCTGATCAGTTGTGGTGGGATTGTAAGCCAAAAATGATGATCACAATTAGGATTAATGAGAGTTTAGACCCTTTAATCAATAATAAAATACCTCTAGAATGTTTGACCAATGATATTAAACAAATGATGGCAAAACAAGTCTCATAAAAAATAACATGACAATATCATATAAGAATTCACAACTCTCATGTAGAATGATTACTCATGTGTGACCAGCCTTGGGGAAGGGGGAGCTGAAAAAAGTTCCAGCCATTTAAGAAGAACGCAGCTCAAGAAATTCTTCTAATTTAAATTTCCAAGATCCAGAATTAATAGGTTTGGAGCAATTATCCAAAGATGATAAACTGGGGATTAATACTGATGTATAAATCAACACTTTTAGTAACTGTTCTTTGCCTATAGTTCTGATATCAATCTAAACCCAAATGTTCAAGTTGTACATAGGTCCAATTTTGAAAGAAGATTTTCCGAGACACTTGAGTACTAGAAGAAACTCTTCATCACCTATTCCAAAATCAGACTGAGATGACTTTGAACCATTAAGTCTACAAATGTTCACTGATGGGAGCATTTAGATTTACCTCAAACTTTTTTAAAGTTCAATGCATGGGATGACAGATTATGTAAAGGCGTCTATATTAATCAACTCACTTGACTACCAAAGCAATGCCTTTGTTATTCCTTATTTAGATGAAATACAGTCATATACAGGATGACAATCTTTCAGTCATAAAGAGTTTGGAAGGATTGAAAACCTGGCAGCCCATTGGCTGAACTTCTTAACACTAAATTTAAGCAGAACAAGGCTATAAAAGGATTCACTGAAATGTTTTATCAAATAGTGAAAACCTTAGTTGTGTCTTATTAAATGGCTGGGGTTTCCGTATTGATTGCTTTGGAACTCATGGTCAAGCCCTAATTTGACTTACACCTCCTCATGATACCAGCATCTAGTAAAAATGGGGACCAAGTGCTTACTTATTACTTGAGACGCTGTGCCAATAGTTTTGAAGCCTTATCTCTATTAATATCAAAGATTTATAATTTTTTGAGCCCAAAAAATATATTTGACTAATGGAAAAATGCTAAATCCACAAATTAAAAAAAAGTGGAACAAAACAGAATAGCCCATTTAAATGTCACAACTGTGGTCAAAAAGGGCATTTTTCTAGCCAATGCTACATATGGACATAGAAGAAGACTGGTGTATTTGAGATTAAGGTCTATAAGGATAACTTTCAGGATTCTCCCTATGCAAGGTGTAAGCCTTGTCCTGGGAGAAGGTTGAGATATGCTGCTATGCGGGACCTGACCTTCAGACTACTCAGATGGGCTCATAAGTCCAGAATCAAGGCTCAAATCCCTATCATTAACTTAGGCTTCCAATTCAGATATTACCTGAATTACTCCAAATTAATCTAATATACATATTAGTATATCATTTATGAATAAGTTACCTAATTCCAGGGCCACACTCACATGATACCATCACTTGTAGCCCAAAGCTCCCAATATCTTCATCAGCTGTTCATTTTGGAAGCTAACAAGGTTGACCTCTAAACCAGGACCATTGAAAAAGATCTTACTTAAGGTTAGTACTGATTTAACCTATGCTATGAGACTATCACCAGGAGATCAATAAGCTCAGCTGACCTTCCAGATGGGACGCGATGAGGGCAAACCACTTGGTATATAATAATGACCGATGAATCCCTTTTCACCATTCCCAATGAATCATCATAACCTTTTCACTTTTCAACAGTACTATAAATAGTACTGACTTATACTTACTAGTACTTTTTCAGTATAATATTATATATTATATTTATTGTTTTTAGTTATAATTTATTTCAATCAACAAAGTCTCATCCAAATTTGCATCTTATGAAGCCTCTTTCCTCTTGAGTGACTGTGATGAGCCAATACTCTTGTGACAGTCACCATATTGGGGTTTCCAGTGTTAGGCCAGTGAGTGCATCAGGCAGAAACCTGATAATGATGACGCAGGTAAAGAGCAGCTGGAGTAAAAACTAAATTATTTACCTCTACCAATTTCCACCAAAACATACCCCTTAATTTGGCAATCTTTTTTACAGCCAATGATAAATTGAAGATAAACTAAACTGACCAACACCCGACTTTGCCAGCAATTTCATGGGCGATGGAGCCCCTTGTTGATAGTATTCCTATCCCCAATTCTCCCCATGATTTTGAGGAAGATGCAAAATATGAATTAAGGAGCTCACTTTTAAAACAAAACCATGCTTGCATTGACAAGGCAAAAAATTCTCTTTTTAACTCCAGTTATACTAAAACTGCCAGCGCATCAAGTCATTCACTTGTGTGCTGGCTCTCATCACTTTTTCTGAGCATCAACTTGCTCAATAAAGTGAGGCGATGAGCACCGCCAGCCTCATTAATGAAGAAAACCCTCAATTATACCTCCTTATGCCACATGTCACCGATGCCTCAACCCCTATGCTGTCCACCAAGGTCTGCCAGCTAAAGCGGGCGCTGGACAAAAGTTTCCTCAAAGCGTCCTCACCTTCTGATATGGCTTACTAGGCTGTTAGTTGAGGTTCCATATTAGATATTTTATTTATAATAATTTCTTTGTTTGGCCAATTTGCAAATAAAGATGCGTGGGGGCTCCCCATTTTTTGGGTTGGGCACCACTAGGACTAAAAAAGATAAATTAAACTATATAATAGCTAATAATGTTCTAATGGTCACCTTTTGAGATAAAGGGAAAAATAACTAAGCGGGTAGAAATCAATGAAAAAGTATAAGAAGAATTGTCTAAACCCTAAGCAAAGCAGATCATTGATCATTTAAAAAACTTCACACTAGACTTTTTATTGACTTGCCCTTGCTTCATGTTATAAAAGGGGCTATTCCATTGTAGACCTTGACAGATACTTTCACAATATCTTCTCAAGTATGAGTCACACCTGGAATCATTCAACAACCATAATATCTACTTAATAAATACTTTTCTACGTTATTTAAAATATCTGATTTTTATAATTATCAACAAGGTTCAAGTTTAGCCATCATTGATACCGAAGCTCTTATCAATATTATTATACAAAATTAGTTATGAAACTAAAGATTGACCCCCATTGTTGCCCATTGCAATAGTATGGCATGGCAGGGTTCATATGACTAAGTCATTTGGTGCATACCATACCCAACCCTTCATTTTAGTTTCATCATAGTAACATCACCTCAACAGTGTTGCAAAACATGAAATACATTAATCTGATCAGGACCAATTTCATGAGATATTTAAAGTGGTCATGAGTCATAAAGATGAGACACTCACAATCCTTTGCCAAATTATCCCAAATTTACTATAACAGGGATGGAAAGGTTGGAAAAAGAGCCCAATCTAATAAAGAATGTTATAATTTGGTGATATATTGGAGATATGCCAAAGGTGTTTTGCGCAGGTTCAAGCCCACTGAGCAATAGGAAGGACGATATGGAGATTGCCAGCTTCAGAATACGCTTAAATAAATATATAAATATGGATTGATTGCCCTAACAGCACTTCTTTATTTTAGCTTAATATCTATAGTGGATACTCGCTGTTTTGCTCTATTTTTCCTACTAACAATCCTCCTTTTTCATTATTCTCATCTCACTTATATATCAGCGACTTTGGTCATTACCAACCCTTTTGCTAATACCATTTAATTTTTGAATATTCTCATTGGTTCTGGCAGAGTTTACTATTACTAAAATGAATATTGCCTTAGTTTGAGGAGATCTACTAAATATTTGTCCTATGTCAACATCACATCATTGCCTAATTTGGAGGCGCTTAGATAATTATTTTTCCAAAGCTTGGCATCACCCTATTGCCTTATGTTGAGGTGATCTCATCAATATTACTATAGTACTCAGTTTGTCCAATCTCACCCATTCCACCACAACTACTTAGAGCTTATCATCCAATCATATTAGAATCTTGATGATAATTTTTCTATACAATAATGAGATATTGTTATTTAAGTCTAAAAAAGCACCATCAAAGAAAAAATTATTGCCCACACAGTACAATGAGTTAAAGGGCATCCCTATTTAACAAAAGCAGAAAGTTATCATGTAGTTAGGAGCCCCAAAAAGTCATCTTTAATATACTGGTAATTGAAATTTTAGAGGTACTTTACAGTTAAGTATATCAACCATGGTCCACGTCTTAATTTGAGCCTAACATTGCACCAGGCATTTTCATTCCCTGTCATGAATAAATCCATAGTTTATGTGAAAACTCACAAGATTGCCATGTCACAATTAAGAGGAATCATATAATGGCCATCTTACATTTGTTCCCCTACCTTAAAAATAAAAAATCATGAGTTTTGTACCCTTAAAAAATAGGCTTTCATAATGGTATATAATAAAATTTGATCACCTAGTGCTAAAAGTTATAGTAAAAATTGATAATGTTATCCTAAAAAATCAATTTTTATTAACTTGACTGACCTAGAGAAGAGTCAAGTTCTGGACTTAAATTAAAAATCAGGAAATGTTTGCATAAGATTAACACGACCTAGGGTGTATAGGGGTCACCCAAACTATCAATAACAGTCATATAACATGATTTGACTACACCAAATAATTGCTTAGAAAAGTCATAATAAGTTGTCTCAAATGAAACCTTCGCTTCTCAGTTATAGCATGCTAGTGTTATAAAAAAGTCCTTGGGATGCGCTTAATTTAATAGTAAAAATAAGTATGGAATTAATTGGGTCGTCAATTTTTGAGAAACTAAACAGCATCATGAAGAGAAATTTTTATCCCCAGTCACAAATTGACAATGCCTTGAACACGCTAGGCGATTCAGAAAATTTCAGCAATGGACTCATCAGTTGGTATTTATAGATCATCATACCCAAAGAAGAGTGCAAAAAAGTACGTGATGATTATCAATAGGGCCTGTTTCAGCTTAAAAGGGTACTAAAAGGGTCTATGCAATGCTACAGCTATGCTTTAGAGAGCCAGGGACATAAACTGGGTGATCTAAATTTGTTATGTGTAACAATGTACCTTGATGAAAACAATATATTCTATTTTACCTTTAATGGACCCTTGGAATAATCATAGAAAGTTTTCAAATATGCTTGTAGCTACAAATTTTAGAAGTAAGCCAAGGAAGTGCCAGTTCTTTAAATATTAGTTGGGTACTTTGTTTTTTGAGATTAATAAAGCGTTACTATGGCCATAAATGTCGAAGTTAGAAGCCATATCTAAGAGAAATGGATGAGTTGAAGGATGACATTCAAGGTACCCTTAGCAGATTTGTTACTATTGACAATTTATTGTCAATAAATCAAAGCATGAGGAGCTGCTTTTCTATCTACTAAAGTTTAATGTCCCATTTGACTGAATTAAAGCTTGCCAAGAAGCACTTTATCAACTTTTATAGGCAATTTTGGTAGCTCCAGACCACAATAGACAGAAATTGATTGCAATTTGTGGTCTTTACTAATTCTTTGCTTATGGAAGTAGGAGCCGTGTTGTCTCAGATCGAAGAAGATTATATCAAAACATCCTTTTGCACTTACTAGTTGTACATTAAACGTTTATGTGAGTAAAATAGACACCTAATGGGGCAAAGATGCATGGAAGTCATACACAAAGGCAACTTTGGTCTAGATTCAATCTCTTTCTGCTAAGCATCACTTTTCGAAAATCAATTCAGCCTGAAATTTAGCTCCACTAAAGAGATTTACGAAAACTATTAGCAAATATGGCGGGAAACCCCGCAAAAGAACCCGCAGGCTATGCCAAACGAGCCAGCACCACCCCCAAACGAAGCAACCCTCGGTTACCCACCTCAGGGTCAACCAGAATCACCCGCTCTCAAGCAGCAGCCATGAAAGCAGGCACCACCCCCCAACCTGAGCTACTCCAACTAGCGCCAGTTCACCTGATCGCACTTCTGCAACCTGCACGCCTAACAGCTCTGTGTGTGCTGCCTCCCACCAACCCGCTGGGCCCCCTCCAACCAAGGAGGCCATCACCCACGCTGTTTTAATGGCGTCTGCTCAGTTGAATGCAACTCAGCCCATCCAGACATTCACCTCCCCCATTGTGTCAGCTAATTCAGCCCCATCTATTATTGCTGATGCCGTGTTTCTGGCTCCCTCCATGAGGGGCGATACCCAGCTACCTGGCCCCCAAATCCTCAGATGTAAGGTTGGATTAGCCGCACATTCTGGTTCACTAAGCACCAAATTGGGACAATCTACTCTTCCCAATGAGGATTCAAATGGTTCGATTTTGGAACTTCACACCAGTTCCAATCATACCCGTCCCATTTAAACCCCGTAATTGGCACTTCTCAAGTCGGCACTTTATCGCAATATGCTGAAAACGACCAATTCACTAATCAGCCAATGAGTTTTGCCCACGAAATCACAG